>CAMZMU010000049.1:43119524-43245624 GCA_947311845.1 Poa pratensis | reverse complement strand
CCTGGTCAGCTCTGCAAAAACGGGCCCACAGAACAGGGTCACGTCTTATCAAAGCCTCTCCAGGCATGCCATCGTTTGTCAGAGATAGCAGTCGCAAATACGTCATTGCTGACGTTGTTCTCTTTTTCACAACTGGCATAAAACGTTACTCGATGATATCTTCGAGTGGTCTCTCGCATAAGTTTCGGTTGGTTTTTTAGCAAAAGTCATAGAGGCCAGTCGAAATTATTTCGACTGCACCATCCAACTCCCATCGGGAGCGTATCAAAAAATTTCTTTGACTAAAAATGTGCAGGGTAAAAGAATTTGAGATTATCCTCCATTGCAAGCAATAAAGCACAATCTCGGGGGCTACTCCCATCGGGAGCGCTGTCGCGCACCCGATAGAATAATGGCAAAAGTACAGTCGACGGAACATTCGACTAAGTTCATAAGCAAAATCACACTCAAAATATTCCCGAGTTGATCCGACGATCCTTGGATGCTGCATGCATAAGTGCAAAGGTAAGACCCGCCGATCAGTCGAGCTGGGCTAAGGACCGCTCCAGCAGCGTTATCCTTAAATGTTCCATGTCAGCAGACATGATGAAAATCCCCGACGGACGCGTTGGGTAGATTCAAAACTATACTGCAGTTCGATTCAGTAAGACCTCAACGGCCGTTTCGAGTCTGTCCAGTTTGTTCCAGATTCGAGTCCGGGAACTCGAGTTTGATTGAAAGCTAGTATGGTTTTGCCACAAATGGTAGTTAACCGGCCCCGATCCGTCGTGTGTGCCGGGCCTGCTAAGCTAATATCCCTTGATTATCATAAGCAAAAAACATAGTCGATGAAAACACTCGGCATTGCTAACATGTGTTATTTCATAAGAAATCTAAATACAGATGTAAAAAGTATATATAACGTGCATGATGTATGAGTCCATGCCCGACCTTCGAATCAGACAAGTACTCGGGGGCTACTGACATGGGTATGCCTATCGGGTACCCTACCATGAGGGTACCTGGTGCACGTATCGACTAGGCCCAACTATCAGAGCCTACATGAAGCCCATGAAGGGAGGCCCACGAAGATGAAGTATCCTTCAAGTTTGGCGAAGCAATAGTCGGTTTAGAGTTTCCTTACTTGTAAATCGAGTAGGTTACGGACACCCGGGACCCAGCCTATTATTTAAGGACTGGGAGGGCCATCGAACCGGACAACAAACCACCAGAGCCACAAACCCTAGCGAGATGGACATCTCGCCGGGATCCTTGTAACCATCATATTCACAAATCAATAACAGACAGGCAGGACGTAGGGGTGTTACCTCCACACGAGGGCCCTGAACCTGGGTAAAATCTTTGCCCTGCTTGTCAGCCGACGATACTTCCAGCTCTACCACGTTCTCTCTCCCCATATTCATAACCTAGGGACCTTAACCATGGGTCTTGATGAGTCTACCCCTCGTCACCGGGGCAAATGCTATCCCGGTGAATCCGCCAGCTCCGAGGCAAGCAGATCGAAACTGTGAATCAGGTGAATGTCGGAGGGAACAACAACAACAATGGTCCCAGCAGGCAGGGAGAGTATCCCCAGGGAGATTACAGAGAAGCTCATCAGAGCTATGTGGTCTTTGTGACCGAGCCAACTGACAAGAAGAGCTTGCATCGGCGTGCACTGGAGGTGAACGCAGTTATGCCGGCAGTGCCGAAGTATATGCACTGGTCCGAGCAAGAGATCAGTTGGAGAGAAGGGATCATCCCCGAGTTATGCCAACTCCGGGAGGTTATGCATTGGTGGTATCCGACATTCTTTGGACCCACCATCAATGTTCGGTTCACCCGAGTTCTCATTGATAATGGGAGTGCTATCAATATCATGTACCGAGACACCATGGTGAAGATGGGTATCTCGGCAAATATGCTGCAACCGAGTTCTACGACCTTCCATGGCATAGTGCCGGGTGTTCATGTGCACCTATGGGCAAAATTTGGGTTGATGTGTTGTTCGGCACCAAGGAAAACTGCCGAACTGAGAGCATCCAGTTTGAGGTAGTGGACCTCGAAAGTCCATACCATGCTTTACTCGGCAGGCCTGCGCTGTCCAAGTTCATGATATCAACCCATGTGGGTTACCTCAAGATGAAAATGCCAGGTCCTAATGGCATCATCACTATCTCGGGTGATTACAAGCGTGCACTGGAGTGTGCCTCGGCTGGATCGTGCTTGGCCGAGTCACTGATTATCGCTGCAGAGAAGAAGAAGATCCATGAAGTGGTGGCATTGGCTCAGTCCGCACAACTCGGCATGCCGGGTATGGCTAACCCGGAGCAGAATGCAACTTTCGAGGTGCCCAAAGGAGACCAAGAAGATCAATTTGACCCGGCGTTCCGGACCACAACGTCATCATTGGTACCGGGGTTAACGAGAAATAGGAAGGCGAGCTCAGTCACTTCCTCCGTGAGAACCGGGATATCTTTGCATGGTCAAATCAGGACCTGCCAGGTGTTCCGAGGGAGTTGGCTGAGCACTCTTTGTTCGTCAGACCGGATATGAAACCGGTGAAGCAACCTATGCGACGTCTCTCGGATGAGAGGAGAAAGGTGATAGGTGATGAACTGGCCAGATTACTTGCATCTGGTTTCATCATGGAGTGCTGCACCCGGACTGGTTGTCTAACCCGGTCCTGGTGGAAAAGAAAAAAGATGACCCGAACGTGGCCATTGTGTGGCGCATGTGTATTGATTACACAAACTTGAACAAGGCATGTCCTAAGGATCCATTCCCGCTGCCTCGGATTGATCAAGTGATCGATTCCACAGCCGGGTGAGGTCTGTTATCCTTTGTAGATGCTATTCTGGTTTTCACCAGATACCACTGAACCCTGCTGATCAAATGAAAACTGCTTTTATCACCCCGTATGGGGCTTATTGCTATTGTCATGACATTTGGTTTGAGAAATGCTGGTGCTACTTACCAGAGATGTATGCAAAAATGCTTGCATGATCAAATAGGCAAAAATGTGCAGGTGTATGTCGATGACATTGTCATCAAGTCTAAGGAGAAATCCACTCTGATTGATGATCTCAGCGAAACATTTGCGAATCTAAGGAAATTCCGGATAAAACTTAACCCGGACAAATGTACATTTGGTGTGCCGGCAGGCAAGTTACTCGGTTTCCTCGTGTCAGCCGAGGTATCGAGGTGAACCCGACAAAAATCCGTGCTATTGAAAGCATGAGGTTACCGACATGTCTCAAGACGTGCAGAAATTCACTGGATGTTTGGCATCCTTAAGTCGGTTTGTTAGCAGGTTGGGAGAAAAGGCATTGCCTTTGTATCAGCTCATGAAGAAAACCACCCACTTCGTGTGGACCCCGCAAGCAGATGCGGCGTTCACCGAGTTAAAAAAGATGTTGGCAACTGCGCCGATACTGGCCTCACCATTACCCAAAGAGCCGATGTTGCTCTACATTGCAGCCACAAACCGGGTTGTGAGTGTCGTATTGTAGTGGAGCGAGAAGAAGATGGCAAAACTGTGCAAAGGCCGGTATATTACCTGAGCGAGGTGATCTCGTTGTCCAAGCAGAACTATCCTCACTACCAGAAGATGACATATGGTGTCTATCTGGCTGCTAAGAAGTTGAAACATTACTTCCAAGAGCATTCAATCACTGTGGTATGTGAGGCTCCTATCTCGGAGATCATTGGGTGTAAAGATGCAACTGGCCGAGTAGCCAAGTGGGCTATCGAGGTGTCCCCTTACACTCCTCACTATGAAAGAAGAGATGCCATTAAATCTCAGGCACTGCCGGATTTCTTGGTGGATTGGGCTGAAATGCAATATGAGCCACCACCTGACTCCAATTACTGGAGAATGCACTTTGATGGTTCCAGGACGAAAATTGGTTTAGGTGCCGGGGTAGTCCTTACCTCGCCTAAGCGGATCAACTGAGATATGTGTTGCAGATTCATTTTGCGGCATCTAACAATGTGGCCGAGTATGAGGCACTTGTTCATGGGCTCAATGTGGCCAAGGAAATTGGTATTCGCCGGATAGAATGTTCGGAGACTCGGATTGGTGCAGCAAGTCTCGGGAAATTGGGATGCTTTAGACGCCAACATGGCGTTGTATCGGTTTCATGTCCAGAAGATCTCGGGGTTCTTTGAAGGTTGCGAGCTCACGCATATACCTCGGGCTGAAAATGAAGCCGCCGATGTACTGTCCAAGCTAGGTTCATCCCGGGATCCAATCCACCCGGCATAGCCTTGGAGCATTTGAGGAAGCCATCAATCAAACCATCGCCCGAGTCCGAGTCAATCTTTATCCCGGCGAAACCGGAGTCTGGTGCTGTTCCCATGGACGTCGATGTCGGATGCATTTGGGAAACCCGGGGACTGCTTGGCAGAACCGGGGACTGGTTACTCAATCTCGGAAGAAGCAATGTCGGTTGATCTCATGGAGGTGGATGATCCGGTCTTTCCTGTGCGTCCTGTGCCGGAGTGGGCACAACCAATAATGGCATATATGATGGGAGTTTGCCAAGTAATGAAGTTGAGGCTAGGCAAGTGCAAAGAAGATCCAAGGCATACACCATCATCAACCAGGAGTTATACAAGAGAAGTGTGACCGAGGTACTGCAGCGCTGTGTCGAGCCGCAGGAAGGGCAAGAGATGCTCCTGGAGATTCATCAGGAGAGTGTGGTCATCATGCTTCATCAAGAGCCTTGGTGGCTAAGTATTCCGGCATGGGTTTTATTGGCCCAGTGCTTTGAATCAGGCAGAAGATATCGTCCGAAAATGTGAGGGATGTCAGAGATTTGCTAAAAGATCACCTGCCAGCCTCGGCACTCAAGACAATTCCAATCACTTGGCCCTTTGCAGTTTGGTGTTGGATATGGTGGGAGAGTTCAGGCCAGCCCGAGGTAACATGACTCATATGCTGGTGATGGTGGACAAGTTCACCAAATGGATCGAGGTAAAGCCAATCAGGAAGTGTGATGGTCACACAGCTGTGTCCTTTTTGAAGGACATCATTTTGAGATATGGTTACCCCCATAGCATTATCTCGGATAATGGCACAAACTTTGCTGTGGGAGAGTTTGCTCGGTTCTGTGCGGAAAAGAATTCGGTTGGACATAGCCTCGGTGGCACACCCAGAGGCAAATGGGCAAGTGGAAAGAGCAAATGCATTGGTATTGCCGGTATCAAAGCCCGGTTGATTGAACCACTGTTGCGAACTCCGGGATGCTGGATAGAGGAGATACCAGCAGTTTGTGGGGTCTAAGGACCACACCGAATCGTTCAACTGGCTATACGCCATTTTTTCTGGTCTATGGAGCAGAAGCGGTCCTGCCGACCGACATGGAATATGACTCGCCGAGAGTGGCGCTGTACACTGAAACCGAGGCAAAAGAAGCTCGGGAAAATGATGTTGATTTGCTCGAAGAAGCACGAGAACTGACCTTATCTCGGTCAGCTATATATCAGCAAAATCTCCGACGCTATCATAGCCGGAAGATCAGCCCTCGGGTATTCCGAGAGGGAGATTTGGTGCTGAGGCTAGTGCAACGCAAAGCAGGCCGACACAAGTTGTCACCTCCATGGGAGGGACCATTCATTGTGAGCAAGGCTCTGCACAATGATTCATACTATCTTATAGATGCGCAGGCACCGAGGAAAAATGTGATGGACAAATCCGGAGAGGAGACCAAAAGACCCTGGAATGTAGCTCTACTCCGCCCTTTTACTCATAAGGGCGCAATGTATGTATCTCGGTTTTCCTTTGAATAAAATGCCGGCACTCCGAAAAGAAACTCGGGGACTGCCTTTGTCTATATGCTTGTGTTTTATCTCGGTTTTTCTTGTTGTTCATATGTCGGATGATTTTGAGACCTCGTTTCAAAGTTCAAGTAATGTATGCTATTTTGTTGTGATCTTGTGACTCGACTGACGAACGCCGAAATGGCAGTCAAGAGCAGAGGTTATGGTATATGGTAAACATGAAAATGGACTCGGGGACTCGGTCCTAAAAAGATCCGACATATGTCGTTTACTAACCCGGTTTTTTCTTTCCTTTTCCTTGTGTCGGATGACTCTAAACCTTACCTCAAAATTTACAAGTATTGTATGCTATAATGTTGATCTTGTGACTCGACTGTCGAACGCCTAAATGGTAGACAAGAGCAGATTACTAAGTATAGTAAACAAGAAAGTAAACTCGGGGACTTGGTGCAAAGTGATCCGGCATTGAGCCTGTCTTGTTGAAACTAATATGATAAAAGTAGCACTGATAAGAGTAGCACTGCGAATACTTAAAAGTATATTTACATCTGCACCCGGCATTCCGGGGATTTAATAGTTCATTTGGTAATAAGTTCAGGCAGCCGCAGTGGAGGAACTGGGGTCAGCGGACGCAGTCTCGGCGGCAGAAGAAGCTTCGGTTGTTGGAGCAACCTCGGGTGTTGGAGTGGCTGCCGAGGCACCGGCAGTGTCGGATACCGGCTTCTCAGAAGTGTCGGTCGCAGTCAGCTTAGCAGTCGGTTGCTCCGGCAGCAGCAGTCTCGGTTGCTCCGGCAGCGCAGTGTCGGGAGCTTCGACCTCGATCTCCTCATCAACGTCATCTTCCTCGTCTTCACCGCTTCATCATCCTCGTCATCTTCTTCATCCTCCGAGTAGGCTGGACCAGGAAGGAAGTGTCGGGTGGGAGCATAGCTGGCCATGAAGGAGGCTGCCTCCTTGCGGCTTGCGATAAGTGTCGGATCTGAAGTCCATTTGAGCCTTGGCGCAAGGACCGCACGGCATCGAGGTTGATGGCCTCGTACCAAAGAGCACAAATGTCAAGGCTTGATCAGCTCCGCGCGAGCTGCAGAAGATCTCCACTCTCGGACCCTGGTCTCGGCCCCCGACAGGCACTTGGACAACTCTTCAATGCTAACTGGAGCCTGAGATCCTGGCCATAAGGCTCGGTAAGCTCGGATGCCAGCATCAAGAAGATCCATGCCAATGGCCTTCAGAGGAGAAATGCGAGCGTTAGAGCGGTCAGGTGATCTTCAATGTCCCATTCCTCCGGGATTGGGCCAGCTTCTGCTTTTTTGCTCGTGCCCTGCGGACAGTGTTGACTGCAGCGGCCTTGGAATGGGAGAAGTGATCTGAAGATAGAAAAGCTATCACCGAATTGAGTTATATACCGGCATATATTTAATGTCGGTACAAGCAGTGGAAACAAAAAGAAAGGATAAAGGAAACTTACTGTCCATCTCCTTGTTAAGCCGGGTGAGCTCGCCCAGCCAGATGTCGCATTTTGCCTTGAGGGCAGCCAGTTCTCCTTGTGCCGAGGTAGCGCGAACCTCGGTCGCCTCGAGGGTTTCCTTGTGTTTGCGCAGCTTCCTCCCTCTGCATCAGGGCCTTCTCAATGTCGGTCTTCTCGCCCTGGACCCGAGCAAGTTCCTCCTGGAGCCGAGACACTTCGTGTCGCTCCTTCTGGAGGGCAGTGGCGTGCGCAGCGTCCTTGTTCTTCACGCCTCCTGAAGCTGCTTGTGGGACCTCTTGAGTTTGTTGTGTCCAGAAGCAGCTTCTGAAATACTGCGGTCCGGGCGTTGGTGCAATCTTGAAAAGGGCAAAGGGTTAGTATGATTTTTTGAAGATTCGTGCCGAGTAAAACTCGACAAATCTCGGTACTAGATGTCGGATTTTTTGAAGATCCTGAATGTCAGATTTTTTGAGATTAATGATGGAAATTTTGTGAAGATTCGCGCCGAATGATCTTTACTCGGCGAGCGTCGGTCACTCGACCCGAATCTCGGGGACTGGGATTATATATGTTTATCATCTATTACAAAGGAAAGAAAGGTCTGGCTGAGGAAAAATACCTCGGCAAGCCTGCTGGCTCGAAGGGTCAGAGTTGCAAGTTGTGCATGGCCTGAGCAAGTGCGCTGGGTCCAGCTGGATGTTGGTGACCGGATTCGCAGAGGAGACCTCGCTAGTGTCGGCGGCATTCCAGTCCATATGGTACTGCTTCTCCGAGCCCAAGCTATGTCCGCTTTGAGTTCGAAGCTGAGGAAAACCCCAGCTGCCAGTGGTAACTCGGGAGACGGAGGCGGTGAGAGCTTGGTGCTCTGGTATAGTGGTTGGAGTCAACACCACTTGTTTCTCCGGATTGACAAGTTGTTTCCCGGTGGCCACTTGACTCTGTGCCGGCTTGGGCAGTGGAGTAGCTTTCTGAGTTACTAACTCGGTGGACTTTGTGGCGGACTTCGGCCGTGGCGGCTGCTTTTGTTGCTGCTGTTGCTGTTGCTGTTGTTGCTGTTGATGCAGCTGTTGTTGTTGTGGTGTGGTTGCTGTGGGTCCAGTGTCACCGAAGTGTCGGCCCGCGGAATGTCGGAGTCCGCGGTGGGGGCACCGGAGCCAACATCTTGGTCGAGGACCACGATCTCAGGAGTGCTTTGGCCTTCTCCGTGTGCGGCATCAGAAGCCGGCAGCAGTATGATGGATGGATGGCGGGTACCCCGGAGTCAGTTGACCGAGGTTCCGCTGCAGTCGGAAGGGGTGAGCGCATGGAGGAGGCACTCTGGTTAATTTCAAGGGCGGCACTGCATCAAGCAAGAAAAAGTGTTATTTGGGAAAGATTATCCCGGGAGAAGGAAGAAAGGGAAGCGAGCTTGTGTCGGCAAAAAGCATCTTACCCTTGAGAAACTGGCGGTGTCTTCTTGGCCCGTGTCGGCTTAACCGCTCCTTTCTCGTGCCGCTTCGCTTTCGGTGCTGCTGGATCTGAGGATGTGGAGGTCCCGGTATTCGAGGTACCGGTCTCTGCACGCTTGCGAGATCCAACTTGTTTGCCCGTGGTAGCAGGGCGTGCACTCGGAGCAGGGCCGCCCGGGTAGCTGATGCGAGGATAGTGGGTGAGCATATGCGATGGGACGAGCATCAATTATCTCTAACATTTCGCAATCATCGTCGTCCGACCAATCTCGGATTGAGGCTCGCGCTCGAGGCTTACCCGAGGTAGGGGCGCCAGCAGCCGGAATCGGCAGTTGATCCTCATCGTCCGGGTCATCTACCTCGGTGGCGGCCGGGGCAGGGATAACTTTGCCCCATTTGGCGGAGGATCCTCTCCATCTTCAGTCTTTTGCCGTAGTAAACCTCTGCAAGCCAGAAGCAATAAAACCGAGTTACTTTATGAGCCAAGTATGGAGCCGACATAAGAGTTATCTCGGCAGAAAAAAGTATGTCGGTATAAGTTGCAAGGTTACTTACTTGCTCCGGAAGCCGAGTTCTGTGATGAGGTTCTAGACCCCATTCCCATTCCTCGGTCATCGTTGTTCGGGCAATGGCCTTGACACACGTCTTCTGACCTCGGGTTGGGTCAGCTCGTGGGTGCTGGTCCGAGTTGGATCATACTTGCCACTCATGTGGAAAATCTTGTGAACCCGGTCTTGGAGGGGTGAGACTCGGCGGCTGATAAAGGTCCTCAGGAGATCATCGCTCGTTAAGCCTGCCCCCACAAGCTCCTCGACGATTGTGAATCTGGTTGATCTCGAGGTTCATCTCCTTCGGGTTGAGGACCAGTTAAACTGCTCAGAAGGGGTGCCGATGCTGAATATCGGCAGGTTCAGAAGGTCGACATTGTCTGGGCTCTTCACGTAGAAGAACGTGCACTGCCATTTCCGGCATGACTCAGGCCTTGAATCCGAGGAAAGATGGAACCTCTCCGAGGTATAATGGAGCGGCTCCGCACGGGGTCATCTCCTTGGGGAAGTTCTTGTTTTCCGGATCCGGGACACTCTGCTTCCGGAGTTGGAAGTACTTGGCCCAAAGCTCCACGGTGGGCCAGAGTCCGAGGTACCCCTCGAGAGAAAGAGACGCACGCAGAGAGCGTGGTGATGGCGTTGGCTGGAAGGTGATGGGGTTGAACGGAACCGATCAAGAAAGATCGGAAGAACTGGCTCGCCGGGAGTCCAATGCCGCGCTCGAAGTGCGCGACGAAGACCACGCGCTCGCCGGATTTCAAACTCGGCTCGGCCTCTGTGCCGGGAATCCGGCATATTAACTTGTGCCGGGATTCGCTTGGTCCGGACCAGCCAGTCTATCTCGGTTTGGGAGACATCGAGCCTTCCCATCCGGCGCGTTCGCTTTCCTCGGCGGGAATGTCGGCAGGTTTCGGAGTAGTGCTAGCCGACATCTCAGCAGTGCGGCGAGGAAGGGAGATCGGGTGCCTGTGTCGGCGGTGGAATCTGCAAAAGGACATAAGTTTACCGGCATTGAGCTTTCTAGCATCGGCATGACGGAGAGAAACAAGAATCTACAAACAGGAAGTTAACCAGAAGATCTACGGGGAAGGAAAATAGAAGATAATGCATGAATCTATGAGTTGAAACCTAGGAGAATCTATTGAGGAACTATTGCAAGGCTAATAAAAGGCGCAATGGAGAAAATCTAGAGGGGATCTAGCAACTGGATGGAGGAGAGCATCTACGGAGAGGATGAACAAGTTCATCGGAGGGGATGAACGCGTTCATCGGCAATGTCAAGGGCAAGGATCTTACCGGAGTTGCGGCGGCGGTGCAAGGCGAAGAAGCGCAGGGTGTGCGGAGTTGAGCGTGGCGGCGCGAAGTGCTTCGGTGGGCGGTGAGGTGGCTCGCGAGGTCCGGCGTCGTGCGGTGGCGGAGTACACTGCGCGGCGGCGGCGATGGTGCAGAGGAGCGAGAGAGGAGCAGAGGATGGGGAAGAGGACGATGAAGGTTCCTCGCTCCCCTATTTATGGGGGTGAGGGCGTGCGGTTAGTGTTTTTACCGCGTGCGGTTCCTGTAACTGCCGCGCGGATTAACCGCGCACGAATCGTGCGCGGTTGCAGTAATCACGGCCGCACGATCGGCCACATCGTGGGTTGCCAAGAGGTAACGGCCTAGGGCACGATCGCGTGCGGTTACTGGCGCGGGAATCGAGGAGGCACACCGTGGTCAAAGCACTTGAGTGCTATGTGGACTTGATAGCCCGTGGGGTCCACATGACGTGGGAGGCGTGCGTGCGGTGGCACGTCTGTCTGCGTGCATCACCGAGGCATCGCGCAGTGTTTCCCTGCCACGTGTTGTGGCCAAATCCTGGACGAGATCGAGGGAATCATTTTGTGTCGGAGAGACCGGCACAAGAACAGATCTCGAAGGTTGTGGGAAATGTGGTCCTTGAAGCTTGAGAAGAACCGACATAAGAATGTCGGATATTTGATCAGGTTAAAGCAGTTGCCTTGTGTCGGAGAAAACCGGCATAAGGGCGTATGTCGATAGCAGTTGGAGGTTTTATCCTGATGCTTGAGGTGGACCGACACGATTATGTCGGATGATTGGTTTAAGTTGAGTTGGTTGTGAAAGTTTGACATGGTCCTTCACCTGAGTTCTTGTGTCGGAGAAACCGACACAGGGGCGGATGTCAGAATCAGTTGGAGAGGTTATTAGTGGTTTTACGGTTGAACGAGATAGTTATGTCGGATACTTAGTGTGGTTGTTTCGGTTGATTAAACCTGTTGTGGCCCTTCATCCGAGGCTGCAGGACCGCAGTTTCGGGGACTAATGTCGGGGGGCTACCCCCGGGTAGGGTCATGGTGTGGTATAATCAAGGTACCAGGTGTGGGCCAGGTTACAGCAAGAGCCGACATACCTGGAGCTCAGAAGTGACCAGGGTGTGATGTTGGTGCAAACCGACATAGGAAAACCGAGGTAACCCGGGTCAGAGGGACCGAGGTACCATGCTGGTGCAAACCAGCATATGTTGACCGAGATATGGGATCCGAGATAAGGGATCCGAGACATCATGACCGACATATGTATGTCGGTATCTTGTGTGTTTTCTTATGTGCAGGGAAGGTTATTCACGAAAGGGAATCCGGCATATCCATGCCGGGTTATAGCAATGAGGCACCTTATGTCGGACGGAGGTCAGCGTTGCTGTCACATCCCGTCTGGCACGGGAGCGCGGCGTGCGGTACAGCGCATGTCTGAGGTGACAGGGCTTGCCTCTGCTGACCAAGGACACGCGTGGGAGCAGGAGAAGGACACCGCTGACCTCGGCTGTACTTGGGAGCAGAGATATGGGACAGGACATGGGCAAGTCATGTCCTGTCCACTGTGCAGAGACAATCATGACGCGCAGGCGTGCGCGTCTGCAGTGCCGGTACGGTGATGTGATCGTTGCTAGTGGAGGGTTACTTCCGTAACTCGGTTTAGCCTATAAATAGGGCTTCACCCCCTCCTGCGTGAAGGACGATGCCCTGAGAGACATTTCCCCCATAGCTTCATCTTCTACCTTGTGTTCATCCCCATTGTTGGGATCATACAGCTCGAGGAGCAGCTTTGTACGTGTGACACCGAGATATATGAGAGATAGGCAGGAGTAGGGGTGTTACCTCCTCACGAGGGCCCCGAACCTGGGTAGATCGCGGTGTGTTCGTGTGCTGGTGTGCTTTTCTGTGTGTGCTTCTTAGCGCGCTAGCCCTCTCCCGGATCCACCAGCGTCCATCGGCCCCACTCTTAGCCATCCTATGGCATCTGCCGTGATACCACCACGACAGTATTTTCAACTTCCACCTAGTTTCATAAGTGATTTACCGCTTTGGGATGGTAAATGTATCGCGAACAAGTGGGTAACTATACACTAAAATACCCACGCAACTTCATAAGTAACGTTAAGAGTGTGTTAATCTCCATTAAGAGTTAATTTGTGTGTCCAATTTTCTCAACATTTATGGCTGGTGGAGCATTGATTTTCTTTCTTTCAAGAAGTGATTGCGCATGAGCTACCATAGGTGTGAAAGTGACATTTGAAGTTATGCACAAAACATTTAGTGTCCATAGCCTGTGCTAACATGGACATGTAAACTATTGTGTTCTGACGGTTGACCAGTTTCTACTATAATTCACTTTGCAACGTGACTAGGTGAAGGACGGCGACCACTAATTAGTCCAATACAGTTGTCTGTATTCTTGCTTTTACATAGAATTTATAAGAGAATCCTTTAGCAAACATATCATTCATGTTTTTTTAGGGAACATGTTATTCAAGTTAGAGGTTGGTTCTCTTAATGCTCTCTCAAAAAGCATTGAATAAGAAAACAATACTGGACATGTAAACATGTTATTTAGATGCCAAGGAAAAGTACTCTCCTGACGTACATATAAATTAAAACAAAATATTTACGAAATGTACATAAGGAAAAAAGTAAGAACTTGGCAACAGTTGGAACTTAGCCACACCACATGTCAAGTTTGTTAACATATACAAAATGAATAGAGGCGTAGAATATTGATCCCACTTCGCTTGTTTCTTGACGTGTGTATGCACTTACAAAATTTCTATTTTTACCCGTTCGTGCAACTGTTTACCACATTTTTGAATTATTGGTGAAAATCTCAACTTTGAACTACAAAAGCATAAAACAAGTAAAAAAATATTCAGGTGAAGAAATAGGAATGCTACATGCCACGAGATTGAATCATCAAAACATAGTATGTTTCAGCCGCTCTGTTATCTTTCTCTCATAAATATTATTTCTAGACCCCAAAAACAAATTTGGAAGATTAAAAAAGATGCATTTTCTCCTCCATCAATATATTTTCCCTTAATGCACACTAGATCCATGGGCGACATAGCCACATAGGGAAGTCAATACGTTATCGCTTTGGACTATAGAGTTGCAGCCATAATTACACGACTAGCTAGCATGTAAGCAAAACAAACACATACAAAGACGGGAACATTTAACTTTTGTCAAGGACTTAAATCTCAAAATGGTGTTTGGTGTCTCAATTCTCAAACGTGTGGCTAAGCGACGATTGGTGAATCTCACATTCCTGTACGGTTCTTACATTTCTAATGTTTCTTCAAGAGAGGTGACCACACAGGGACACATGGCTACATGAGGTTGGAGAATCCTCCGCTTCGGCCTTGGGCTGCTTTAACACACGTACACATAAAAAAAAAAGGGGTCTTCGCTTTTCAGCGTGATTTTTTTGTGAGTGCAGTTGGTCACTTGGGCTACATCCAGATCACTACATCATGCATGTTCTTCACACCAAGTTCGTCACTACAAAAATTCTGCAGCTCGCATACTCGCAAAATCGGTGTGTAGCAGGTTCTGAAATGCAGTAGCGGAGATACGAATTTATCCAATCCCGTGCACACCGTTTCTTCAAAAAATATTTCCAGCTAAGCTCACCAGTTCTTCCCGATACATACTATGATCGCTCCGGCCGCTTGTAGGCATATACCTAAGTGGTGTCATCGAGACCGGAAACTTGGCCAGGTTGCCTGGGCGATAAATCTGTCCCTACCCAATTTTTTTTTTAGAAAAATAGGGGCTTCCCCGTTCCATTTTTATTACTGTCAATACCCAAATGAGTATCAAGATCTCACTGTTATCGATACTAGACAGAAATCTACCCAGTGAGAAACATATTCGTTGTTGTTCTTGACACCTCCCATTCCCGCGTGTTCTTACATCTCTTTGAGCATCCCTCATTCTCTCTATGATCTGTTCATGTGATCACTACTACTTGGAGCTGTGACTTTCTATTCATGATGCTATGTTAGGACAAAGATATGGTGGATATATATAAAGGTAAAAACTTATTCACGTGACCGATGTCTGGTGGAGCATTGATTGTTTTTTCTTTCGAGAGGTGAATGCACATGAGCTACCATATGTGTGCTAGTGATATAAGTTGCACGTGCATAATATGCAAGTTGCGTCGATAGCCTGACATGGAATGGACGTGTAAACTACTATGCTTAAGGCTGACCAATTTCTCAGTTTTATCCACTCCGATGTGCGTGGAAGATCTTGAGCTACTAGACTAACTTGGTGAGAGAATTGGGGTTCTCAACGGGGAGCGAAAATAACGGATCTCGCCCGCTCGGCCGATCGGCCACCTAGCCGCGCTGATCTGGCGCTGGCGTTCTCTATTGCATGGCGCCGCGGGATTCCTCCCCGCCCCTACGGTGGAAAGCCTCCTTCTCCGACACCTCCTGTCCTCCCGCTCTGGGGAGGCCTCAGGTACTCTCTACCTTCGTCCCAAGCTCGTCGTTTGGTCTTGATTGATGGCTCTGGTGAGGTTGTGGCGCCCGGTACCTCATCATGGGGGAATTCATCAAGCCGGGGTCCGTGGTTGAACTTCCTCGCCATAGAATTGTGGTGGGAGATCGCATCATGCCCTCGGCTGAGTTGGTTCTTGACAATTCTGATCAGAACAGCTCTTGGCTGGATCTCAAACTGGGTTTAGGCATCCTTCAACAGACCAGACATCAGTTTCGCTGTGATGTGACTCCCTCGGGTCTGGATCGGGAGTTCTTCCTGGTTACCTCTTTTGCCTGTAGCCGTTTTCGCCTTGACTGTGAAATGGTTTGAGAAATTGTTGCATGCCTGTTTGGGAGGGATCGCCAGGATTTTCATTGTGTTCATCTTCGAGATCGGACCTTCAGGTTTTCAGTTGCAAATCAATGTGGGTTTTTCATCTTTAATCTCAGGAGCTACAATTGTGATGATTTTTCGGTTTTCTTCAGCTTTGGAGCAATGGTGGCCTGGATTTCCGTAGAGAATTTCGTTCCTGGCAGAGGAAGAAGATGACTCCTGGACCAATGTTACTCGGAAAAAACTCTGAGTCCTCTAAAGAAAAGCCTCTGAAGAAAGTTACTCTCACAGGAGCAAACTTAATTAAGTTGGGTAAAGCTCCATCGTATGCAAGGGTTTCTTCTCTGTTGCCATTGGATATGCCATCACCGGAGATACCTAATGATAATTCTCCGCCTTTTCGTTCATAGACTTACGCTGAAAGAACGTGAGCTCCTCCAAGTTGCAATTCATGCTGGGTTTTCTTTTAATCAGCTTTTGGTTGAATTTCGAAGGTTGAGTGACCAACCGTCGTCCCTGGACTGCCTCTCAGATGGACAAAGGGAAGAAATCAAGGAGCTAGTCTCTAAAAACTTTCTATGATTGAGTTGCAGAAATGGCTTGCGATTTCTCGGATACAGGATATCCCGCAGTTTCAGGCTCAATTTGCTACGGATGTCTCGGCGGCAAACGAGTCAATTCAAATAGAGGAGGTCCGCACCTCAGTTTTCCAATGCCTGAGCCCAAAGAGGGCAATAGGATTTCGGCCTTTGACAGATTGCAGCCCAACCCGAATAACTTGGCCGTGAACAGGTTCAGGGAAGGAAGCCCACGAATATAAAGACCGAAAGAATAATATTTGCCCTCGCTGCCTCCTTTCTGGTCATTTTAGGTATGAGTGTAAGTCTAAAATTCGTTGCCATGCTTGCAAACTTTTCGGGCATATTCAGCGGGATTGCGATTCCCGGGTCAAATATCAAACAAGGCAGATTTATGTGCCCAAAAAGGCAGCTTCTGATTTGATTACCAATGCTAAGGCAAGCAATGGCTTTACTAAGAAGGGTACCCAGGACATTAATGTGCCCGATTTAAATCTGCCTTTTCTGGAGTCATGGGATTTTCCCTTTTTTGGAAATGTGGGGTCAACGGATTCCATGCCGTCTCCGAACAGGGGTCACCGTGTTCAACAGGATGCTGCCACGTGTCGTGAATCCTCGGCTGATGGGACTATACACACGGCCGGACGCGTCCTCTGCCCTCAACCGAGCTCTGGACTGCCCTCAAACCCTTGCATCCGCCTGCTGCTTCGCCTGGTTCGCCTCTTCCGAGCTTGAAGAAAACCCAGAGCTTCTCGCCTTGCCAAGGGGCTCCAATGGCGAACTTCCCTATGGATCCGATGCGTTTTGCTCTTGGTCGTGGAATCATCAATGTTGCTGGTCGACCGCAACAATGTAGGTATCATCTGAGCTCCTCTGCCTCCCGTCAGCACGAGGATGTTGCCATTGCTTCTGTACATCCAGCCCTTCCGCACGACACGCCGTTTGCAAATATCAGGGTCCTCATGCATCACTTCATTGGACAAGTTTGCGGTTTTCAGTTAGAAGTGGTTCAGTGCTGCCCTTTAGGGGATGCCTATGTTCGATTAGATTCCCCTTCTGACAGAGATTGGCTGGTTGATCGCAGTCCGCATGATGTTAATGGTTTGCAGCTATCGTTTGTTCCTCATAATAAGGGGATTAATCATAGATTTTTGCAATACAATAGGGAGTGCTGGTTGATGCTGCTTGATTTTCCTCTTGATCTTTGGGATATAGAACATGTGAAAGGTGCTATTAAGGACTTCGCAACTCTCATGCTGTGGGACAAGGAAGCAAGTAGCTATGGTAGAATTATTATCAAGGTTCGTTTGCTGGAACTAGCTGATGTCCCATATAGCTGTGTGGTTTCCAACAAGGCTGGAGATGAGTCTTGGGCAGAACCAATTTTTATCCTTAGTCAGAGGCTTCTTGGAGATCTCCCTGCTGATGAGGATATTCCGCCTCCTGATGGTGGAACACCCCACCCAATGCCTGATCTGAATTTGGGTCTGCAGTTACCAGTACAGCCAGTTGATTGGCCTGATTGGCAGCCACAAGGCAATGCGGTGGTTCATAATATGGGACAAGGTAATGTAGGAGGAATTCAGGAGGGTTTGCCTCCCCATAATGTTAATCATATTGGTCAGAACCTTGATGTTATTTTCCCTCCACCTGTCGTGCATCATGGAGTCCATGAACTAGCTGAAGAGGATTTTCTTGAGCTGAATGATTTTCTGAACCCTGTTTTACAACATAATGACAATGGGAACATGAATGAACTGGATGTGCAAGCTGCTCCTGTTGAGGAGGTGGATGAGAGCACCATTACATTAACTATTAGCTCTGGCTCCTCTAATGGACTAATTGGTTTTGTTGTTTTACCTCATCTAAATCAAATGCCTGATGCTCCTCTTGTGGATCCACCTGTGGTTCCTGTAATTAATGCCCCTAATGCTGCCCAGCCAATACCACAACATGAGTTATTTCCTGTGCAACATCAGCTTGAGGGGGTGCAGCATATGGTTTTTGAAATGCAGCAGGAACAGGGGGTTGTGCAACATGAGGATATGATGATTGATCAGCTTGGTCCGCAGCAGATTGAGCAGCCGAATAATTTCCCTCACAATGATTTGCCTGAACCACCTTTTGTTCATAACAATGTTCAGTTAGGGATGGTGCTCACTCCAGATTTCTCGGTCGTTACTGCTAGTATTCATACTTAAATTTCTAGAGAAGGTTTGCTGGCCTGGGAAGCCCATTTTTAGCCCACAGAAAATTCAGAAGTTCAAGTCCTCATTCCGGCCCAGTGGGCTGATTTTTTTCACTGCTAGGCTGCTTACTCCAGACGATTTCCCTTGGGCCAAAAGCTTTCTTCTTTCCAATATTTGGGGCCTCATACAGGATTTGGAGGATGATTCTTCTGTCAGAAACTTTTCTCTACCAGTCAAGTGCCCTTCTACTAAGGGCCCCAGTTGCTATCTTACAGGAGCTGTTGATGATCTCTCTCAAGGCTATTCCACTCTTCAGATTCTCCCTAAGAGAGCTCTTCTTAAGGAAATTCCTTCCACCTCGCATCTGCATGTTACTAGGAGATCAAGCAAGGCTCCTGCTGTTGCGACTGAGGTCAGACGTAGTGACAGGATTAAAAAGCTTAACCAGGGGTTTAAGGCTAGAACATGCTTTAATAAGAACCGCTTGGCTTGCTCTGCCATTCCCCCAACTCTGCAGCCTCGTGTTGTTAGGAACTTAGCTGCTACTTTGATTTAACTGGCGAAGAAGAGCCTACTGCTGCTCTGGGACCCCCGTGTACTGGGACGCAGAAAACTGCTAGGACTGTCCAATGGAAGAACACGACTGTGGCTGATGGAGGAAAGAGGTCTAGCTCCTGTGTGGGTGCTGTGAAGGCCAAGAAGACTACCAAGAAGTCTGAAGATGGTGATAAACATTCTAAAAAGAAGAAGAACTGAAGAGGAGGCCAGAAGGTGTGCCTGTCTCTTAGGGGTCTTTAGTTCGAGCTTTTGTGGTGCCGGTTGGATGAGGTGCCTCCTAGGGTTTTGCTGAACTATATTGGTGTTATTTTCGTCTATGTTTTATTGCTACCCAGACTTTATTATGAGGACTTTTGTATCCTATATGCTGTAATGCTATGGGAGATACTTTGCTCCCTTTATGTTCTGCAATGAGTAATCAGTTGTGGTTTGTTCTGGACTAGAATATTAGGGGTATCAATGATGAAGCAAAGTGGTCACTCATAACTAATAAAATTGAAGAAAGTAAGGCTCAAATTGTTTGTTTCCAGGAGACTAAGAGAGAGCATTTTGACCTCGCATATTTGCACAAAGTCTTTCTCGACGCTTTGATAGCTTCTGTTTCTTGCCTTCGGTTGGGAGATCTGGAGGGTTGCTGACTGCTTGGTGTAGTAATAAGTTTAAGGGGGAACTAATATTTTAGAATGAGTTTGCTCTATCGGTTGAATTTGTCTCTGCCCAATCTGAAGAAGTGTTTGTGATCACTAATATTTATGCTCCATGCCAACATGATCGTAAGCCAAGGTTTCTGTCCTGGTTTCATGACATTGTTATGGCTCCTGAAATTAACTGGCTAATTGTTGGGGATTTCAACCTCATCAGAACCATTGAGGATAGAAATAGGCCTGGTGCCAACCTACAGGAAATTTTCCAGTTCAATGAAGCAATTTCTCATCCTGGTCTGCAAGAAATTCCTTTAAAAGGAAGACGATTTACCTGAAGCAATATGCAGCAATCCCCTCTGCTGGAAAGGCTTGATTGGTTTTTTACTTCCCAAATCTGGAATTTAACCTATCCGATGATTGTGGCTTATCCTTTGGCTATGACTACCACTGATCACGTCCCAAGCAATATACAGTCTTTCGTTCCAAAGGCTTCTGTTTTCCGCTTGGAAAACTATTGGCTTGAGTATGCAGATTTCCTGCCTTTTGTGACTAACATTTGGTGTCATTCCATTCATTATGCTGATGTTGCTAAAAGGATTATTGCCAAGCTAAAAATTCCGAGGAATGCACACAAGAAATGGGCTAGAACACATAAAAATATAAAGGACTCCATCGAAAAGGTTAATCAGGTCATTTTTCTTCTGGATTTTGCGGAGAATGTCAGGGATTTGTCTGTAGGTGACTGGCACTTCAGAGCTCGGTTAAAGGAGTTGCAAACCAGTCTGCTGAACAAGCAGAAAATTTATTGGAAGCAGAGGGGAAAATCAAATGGGTTAAGCTTGGTGATGAATGCTTTAAGTTCTTTCATTCCTTAGCTTCTTCTCAGCATAGAAGAAACCAAATCTCTAGTCTTTCGACTGCAGACGACCTGGTCTACACTGATCATGTGGACAAAGCACAATTGTTGCTTCATGCCTATAGGGACAGACTTGGACAATCGGAGCCACATGAGATGCTCTTTGATCTGAATGCTTTAATTCAGCCACATTTAGGCTTGGGGGAGTTGGAGGCACCCCTTTCTCATGAGGAAATTGAT
This sequence comes from Poa pratensis, assembly GCA_947311845.1. Taxonomy (NCBI): domain Eukaryota; kingdom Viridiplantae; phylum Streptophyta; class Magnoliopsida; order Poales; family Poaceae; genus Poa; species Poa pratensis. The sequence goes on along the minus strand of CAMZMU010000049.1, from coordinate 43,225,183 downwards.
GAGGTGGTAAAACATTTGCCAAACAACAAGTCTCCTGGGCCGGATGGATTTACTTGTGAATTTTTTAAGAAGTGCTGGCCAATCCTAAAGCAAGATATGTATGACCTTTGTGAGCAGTTCTACCATGGGACTCTAAGTGTGCAAAGTATCAACTACTCTTTCATCACTTTGGTTCCCAAGAAGGATGTCCCTCTCAGTGTTAATGACTTCAGACCTATTTATCTCCTCAATTGTGTCCTCAAAATACTTACAAAGATTTTAGCCAGTCGGATGAGAACTGTCATTCTGGAGCTAGTTCATAAAAATCAATATGGATTTATGATGCATGTAAAATGCATACATGAACTTTGCATTATTTTACTTATATTCCAGTCATATTTGCATCATATAAGGGTTATATCACTGTTTTATAATGATTTTGGGAATATTTGATATGTTTCCTATTTTTATGGAATTAACCCTGCACAGGCAAAAAACCCTATTTCTATATTTTAATGTTTCGGGGACCCAAACGACGTCCAAATGACCTGCAAATTTACGAGCATCAATTTTTGGAAGGAAGAATACTTGAGAGCGAAGGAAGCAAACAAGCGGAGACCCGAGGGCCAAGATAGGTGGGCCACGCGGCCAGGTACATGGGCCACGTGGGACCCCTCCTTTTGGGCCTCGGAGCTCCGTTGCCGTCGATCTTTCCTCCACCGACTCGGTTTTGACCTAAAACCGCCTATAAAAAATAGTCCCCGACGCCCTTCGGAAAGGAGCGCCGCAGAAACACCGAAACAGAGACCTGGAGTTGCAGATTGGAGGGGGAAAACTCCGGCGGGGCGCTGCCGGTGTGGTCTCCATCTTCTCCAACAACTTCTCCACCGTCTCCATGATGAAGAGGGAGTAGTCCACCTCTGGACTATGGGTTTGTGGAAGTAACTTATGTATCTCTCCTCTCTCTTGAGCTTCACTAATTAGTACCGTATGAGCTGTTGAACATGATTACGGTCATCTATGTAATACCTTTGTGGTGGATCTTTTTATGAGTTAATATATGTTTGAGATTGCAATGGTTTTGTTTCAGTTATGAAAGTAGATGCATATTATGTACCCCATTCTTATTTACTTGTCATGATCAAGCATGTTTATGAGAGCGTGTGAGGGGGAACGTGTGCATTAGTGATGGCCCTTCACGTAGTTACCCCACAATGGCGCCAGAAAACAGTTGCTAGCCCCTTCGCGTGGTACCTGCGTGAAAAGTAAATGGGTTAGGTTGAGACTCCAAGTGCAGAGTGTGTAGTAAGTGGAAGACGTGTTTTCCCCACGAGGGTGACTCGAGGGTTTAATATCGAACTCTCGGGGAATCAGTAGTGAAGATTTATCTTCCTATCCTTCTTTTGGTTACCTACAAAACAAAGTAAATGTTTTGGTCCTCAACCTCACCTAGTGGTTGTCAAGCACAAGGTGTTAGAATGATATCAAGATAATATGCAATACAATATGCAAGGATGGTGGTAGCAATGATAAATGATATTTTTGGGTTTTTATGATGAATGCAAGATGTAAAAGTGTTTTTGTATTTTCGGATTTTTAAATGGCAGAAAATGGAAAAGTGGTAAAAGTGGTTGGAAAGGTGTTTCTTATGATTAAAAATGGACCGGGGTTCATGGTTTCACAAATGCACTCTCTCTTTAATAAAGTGGTAGACAATGGAACACTAGAGTTGACATATGAGATTGCAACACAACAGTTTAATGACAAGTTATAATTATATGGGCATCACGTCCTAACATAGAGACCTTTTGGTTATTAGTCTCTCTTATACTCCACCAAGATGCGAACTAAATCATAACACCTCAGTAATTAAGATAACTCAGAGTATAGCAATAAGTATCATGACATGAAGTTAAAATAAGAACATGCTAGATCTAGTCATGGAGTAGTGGCAATGGTCACACCCACATCTCCGGTAGCATGGTATTTCTTTTTATCCCTAGTGAGGCAACAAAGTAAGGTAAAACACCCAAGTGGATCGCAGAACTTTCTCTCACGTTCACTGCACTAGCCACCCCCCGTTACTCCAACTAATGCACACGTTCCCCCTCACACGCTCTCATAAACATGCTTGATCATAACAAGTAAATAAGAACGGGGTACATAATATGCATCTACTTTCATAACTGAAACAAAACCATTGCAATCTCAAACATATATTAACTCATAAAAAGATCCACCACAAAGGTATTACATAGATGACCGTAATCATGTTCAGCAGCTCATACGGTACTAATTAGTGAAGCTCGAGAGAGAGAGATACATAAGTTACTTCCACAAACCCATAGTCCAGAGGTGGACTACTCCCTCTTCATCATGGAGACGGTGGAGAAGTCGTTGGAGAAGATGGAGACCACGCCGGCAGCGCCCCGCCGGAGTTTTCCCCCTCCAATCTGCAGCTCCAGGTCTCTGTTTCGGTGTTTCTGTGTTTCTGCGGCGCTCCTTCCAGAGAACGTCGGGGGATATTTTTATAGGCGTTTTTAGGTCAAAACGGAGTCGGTGGAGGAAAGATCGACGGCAACGGAGCTCCGAGGCCCAAGGGGGGGTCCCACGCGGCCAGGTACATGGGCCGCGTGGGCCCACTCTTTTGGCCCTCGGGCTCCGTTTGTTCGCTTCCTTCGCCCAAGTCTTCTTCCTTCCAAATATTGACGCTCGTAAATTTGCAGGTCATTTGGACGTCGTTTGGGTCCCTGAAACATTAAAAAAAGAAATAGGGTTTTCTGCCTGCGCAGGGTTAATTCCAAAAAATAGGAAACATGTCAAATATTCCCAAAATCATTATAAAACAGTGATATAACCCTTATATGATGCAAATATGACTGGAATATAAGTAAAATAATGCAAAGTTCATGTATGCATTTTACATGCATCAACATCCCCAAGCTTAACCTATACTCGTCCTCGAGTATGAAGGTGATAAAACTAACATGGACTTTGCAATTTAATACTATCAATGGATATCAAAGATGATTACTATTGCTACATAGAGTAAAATGATTCATTCTTAAAAGGAGTAGCAATATGCAAGATAGTTTATGAAGTGATATCAAGTATTCAATGCAAGGATGTTCAATGATAATTCACAAAGTGTAACATAAGAGAAAAGTACTATGGACCACATGTATGCATAATAATAAGTAAGAACATCCTACAATGGTCATAGAGTATTGGTGAAAATCTGAATATAAAAGGTGGACACTTTGGAAAGATATATATATGAGTAGAGGTAAAGCATGAATAAATTTCATCTAACTTCTGAACTTCTCTACTTAAGTCAATGATTGTAATATGGTAATCCTTGGTGTCAAGCTCTCATTCCCCTATCATAGCATCTTGAATGATTAAGTTTAAAGTGAAAGCAATACGAGTAGTGTGCTTGACAAAGTACAGGTTGAAAGTCTCATGCCCCTTGAATACAAGTACCTACTCCATGTGTTACTCAACTTGGAAAACAAAGCAAGTTCAAGTTAAATATCATTGTAAGTAATAACAGTATCATTAAGAGCGTCAACTGGGGTACCTCTTGTCCCAGGATATGGAACAAGCCCATATCAAAATGACAAGACAAACAAACATAATGAACAATCTCAACACCCTTTTTATTTACCATTGGATAGCTTTTTATTGTAAGGTGTATCACAGAAGGTTCACCATAGCATGTAAGTAAATTTCCACCATGAATGATGCATGGCTTAGATTAGCGGCCCAGGCGTCTCTCTAACCATTTATACAAACTCATTTAAACTCACTTCATTTCCCATTTATTTCACCCATGGTAAGCATCCATAAACAAAAGTACATGATATCAACTAAATGAGATGATGTGCAATGTTGAAAGCTTGCCATGTGACAGCACATATGAGCTAACTCTCAACCAAAGACATTTGTCAAGTCCACAACTTCATAATTTTAATCACAATGGGTCATATTTATTTATGCAATGAAAGTAAAGTGTGCATCAAGTTCGAGAGCTATATAACCAACTTTTCCCACAACAATTAACAACATAAGCATTTTCATTCAGAGGTATAGATAACACAAATATCATGATAAACATACTCGGAATAGCATAAAGCTAATAGGTAGATATGGTGGACTCACTGGAAAAACTTTGGTTGAAGGTGTTGGAAACAAGTTTTTGCTTGTTGGAATTTTTGGGCTAGCAAGAGGGAGAAAGTTGACCATCTAAATGCATGCATGAGTGTCCATAGAACTAACTAATCCATGTTAAAACAAGGTAGAATAACATTTAGCATCAAAACATGAATAAAAGATAGCTCTTGATAAAATATTTGCAAATTATTACTCATTAACAAGCTCATGAATCATGCAATTATATGTATCTTTTAAAATTAACTCAACATCCCTTTTCCCAATCTTATAATAGCATCCAACATAATTCAACCCAAATTTCCAGTAGCTCTCTCATATATAAATGATAGTGTGGTGGTCTCACAAAATAAAAATCTAACCTAAACAAACAAAAAGACGCTCCAAGTTTATGCGATAAAGTGTTTCGATCGAAAAACAGAAGTTAGACGTGTGCAAACCGAGAGTGTGTAGGTCCAGTGGGGTTGTCTTCACATCCCCAAGCTTATGGTCTTCACCATCCTTGGATAGCTCTTGGTGCATCTCCTCTAATCCCTGTGAAAAAACTTCAAAACACCGTTTCTCCCATTTCTTTTTCTGTGGGGCACATTAGTAGTGATAAACAAATAGATTTCTTGCTGCATATAATCCTTAGACAAAAATTCATATGAATGTCCAGAAATGTATAATGTTGTATGCCTACTCATAAACTCAATTGGATCAAAAAGATTCATGTTAAAAGTTCTAAGCATGCATCAAACAAAATGGGACAGAATCTGTCCAGAAAAACAGCAGCAGCTAAACGTATTTTTCTACCCTACTTAACTTTGTCGGAAAATTCCGAAAAATTCATGCATACAGAGGATGAAAAGTTGCCACTACAGTTTAAATATGAGCTCATTCGGAGTTACAGAATAAGAATTAAAAATCATACCGTGCACAGATTCGTGCAGGAATAATATCTCCGAACGCTATAAGCAACTTCTTCATACCAAAATGAGTAAAACTTGGCACTTTATTAAAAATTCCAGAAACTAAACTAAACACTAAGTCTCTTGTTACAGCAAGAGGACACAAAGAAAATCACAAATAAAAACAACCGGGTTGCCTCCCGTAAAGCGCTTTCTTTATAGCCATATAGCTAGGCTTCTTACTTGATGTTTATTGTGGACGAAGCTCATGAGGGAGCTTGAATGATGTGCCCTCTTCCTTGGGAAGTGTTCCATACATTTCTTGTGTGGAAACTGAAACTTCACATTCCCTTCTTTTGAATCAATGATAGCACCTGTAGTACGAAGAAAAGGTCTTCCAAGAATAATTGGACTAGAGGTTTTATTCCCCATATCCATGATTAGAAAATCAACAGGCACAAATGTCATATGTAACTCTACCAAACATCACTTACTTTTCCTAAAGCATGTTTAATGGAATCATCAGCAAGTGCAAGTTCAATAGAGCATTTTTCAAGATTTTTCAATTCAAGTACTTCATATAGTTCTTTAGATAAAACAGAGACACTAGATCCTAGATCAAGTATAGCATGGTGTGTCTCTTTTCCAATGGTTACTAGGACTTTGGGAATCCATACATCCCCAAGCTTAGGTGGTATCATAGCCTCTTGGTTGTACCTAGCAATCTTTTCTTTTAACACATGATTAGCAATATAAGAACCAAAACCAGCTTGGTTAACATTAATAGAAGGATCACTTGCAAATTTTTGTAAGATAGATATTAATTCATGCAAGCTACAATTCTCTAAGTCAAGCAATGGTTCCTTTACTTCACTAAGCATTTTAACTTCTTCAACTTTCTTCTCTTTCACAACCATAATAGTTTCCTTAGCAATTCTCTCTTGCTCATGAATATGTTCCCAAGATTTATTTATAACCTCTTGACAATATTTAATTGTTTCCTCATGTTTTTGAGCTATAATGGTGTTCTTTAATGAGGAAACTTCCTTAGTGAGCTGATCTACCCTTTCAAACAAAGAGTCTTGTTTTTCAAACTTAGATATAAATTCCTTATTAAGCTCCTTTTGAGTAGATATAAATGATCTAATGGTGTTTTCCAAATCACTAGAAACATTACCACTAGTAGTATATTTGTTTGGCACATATGGGGGTTTATTATAAGAGTTATAATTGTTGTTACCATACCCATTATTACCATAGTTCCTAATGAAGTTGACATCAATATTTTCAGGATTATTACCAACTAGTTCTTGCAAAGGCACATTTTCAATATTTTGTTTATTAATGAAAGCAAGAATAGTATCCATTTTAGATGACAAATCATTTGTTTCTTCTATGGAGTTCACTTTCTTAGAAGGATTAGGTGCTCTATCAGTATGCCATTGACTATAGTTTTGCAAAATGCTTTCCAATATGTTCTTAGCTTCTACTATAGTTTTTCCCATAAAAGCACCTCCAGCAGCAGAATCAAGAATATTTCTAGACATGTAATTTAGACCATTGTAAAAAGAGTGTAATATGGTCCATTCGTTGACCCCATGTGATGGACAAGTTCTAAGCATAAGTTTAATCCTATCCCAAGCCATAGCAACATGTTCATTTTCATTTTGCCTAAAAGAAAGAATGTTGTTTCTATTTTGCAAAATTTTAACAGGGGATAGTATTTCTTAATGAAAGCTTCTTTTAAATCATCCCAAGTTTTAATGCTATCAATAGGTAATGAATGCAGCCACTCTTTAGCTTTTCCTCTAAGTGAGAAAGGAAATAACTTCAGTTTTAGAATATCACTTTCCACATTTTTAAATTTCTGCATGTCACATATTTCAACAAAATCATGAAGATGCATAGAGGCATCCTCCATAGCACTACCGCCAAATTGTTCCCTAGTTATCAAGTTCAACAAACTAGGACTTACTTCATAACTCTCAGCATTTATCTTAGGTGTGGCAATGGGCCTAGCAATAAATTGATCATTTGGAGTGTTTGTGTAATCACACAACTTAGTTCTTTCTCCCATTTTAGCAAGTTTTTATGTGTTTTTTAATTTTTTATGCAAAACTGAAAATAAATATGCAAGACAATGACAAAACAAATAAATTGCTTTGAAGGTAAAGATGGATAAGATGATGCTCACGTAGGTGCAACCTCCCCAAGCTTAGGTGTTAGCACAAGTTGGTGATGAAGTTGACTTGGTGAGATATCCTTGGATAAACCTTTCAGCAATGATTCCCCGGCAACGGCGCCAGAAAACAGTCTTGATGGCCCTTCACGTAGTTACCCCACAATGGCGCCAGAAAACAGTTGCTAGCCCTTCGCGTGGTTACCTGCGTGAAAAGTAAATGGGTTAGGTTGAGACTCCAAGTGCAGAGTGTGTAGTAAGTGGAAGACGTGTTTTCCCCACGAGGGTGACTCGAGGGTTTAATATCGAACTCTCGGGGAATCAGTAGTGAAGATTTATCTTCCTATCCTTCTTTTGGTTACCTACAAAACAAAGTAAATGTTTTGGTCCTCAACCTCACCTAGTGGTTGTCAAGCACAAGGTGTTAGAATGATATCAAGATAATATGCAATGCAAACAAGAAATAAATATGCAATGGTGGTAAATAAATATGCAAGGATGGTGGTAGCAATGATAAATGATATTTTTGGGTTTTTTATGATGAATGCAAGATGTAAAAGTGTTTTTGTATTTTCGGATTTATAATGGCAGAAAATGGAAAAGTGGTAAAAGTGGTTGGAAAGGTGTTTCTTATGATTAAAAATGGACCGGGGTTCATGGTTTCACAAATGCACTCTCTCTTTAATAAGTGGTAGAGAATGGAACACTAGAGTTGACATATGAGATTGCAACACAACAGTTTAATGACAAGTTATAATTATATGGGCATCACGTCCTAACATAGAGACCTTTTGGTTATTAGTCTCTCTTATACTCCACCAAGATGCGAACTAAATCATAACGCCTCGATAATTAAGATAACTCAGAGTATAGCAATAAGTAAGTGGTAAAAGTGGTTGGAAAGGTGTTTCTTATGATTAAAAATGGACCGGGGTTCATGGTTTCAGAAATGCACTCTCTCTTTAATAACGTGGTAGACAATGGAACACTAGAATTGACATATGAGATTGCAACACAACAGTTTAATGACAAGTTATAATTATATGGGCATCACGTCCTAACATAGAGACCTTTTGGTTATTAGTCTCTCTTATACTTCACCAAGATGCGAACTAAATCATAACGCCTCGATAATTAAGATAATTCAGAGTATAGCAATAAGTATCATAACATGAAGTTAAAATAAGAACATGCTAGATCTAGTCATGGAGTAGTGGCAATGGTCACACCCACATCTCCGGTATCATGGTATTTCTTTTTATCCCTAGTGAGGTAACAAAGTAAGGAAAACACCCAAGTGGATCGCGGAACTTTCTCTCATGTTCACCGCACTAGCCACCCCCCGTTACTCCAACTAATGCACACGTTCCCCCTCACACGCTCTCATAAACATGCTTGATCATAACAAGTAAATAAGAACGGGGTACATAATATGCATCTACTTTCATAACTGAAACAAAACCATTGCAATCTCAAACATATATTAACTCATAAAAGATCCACCACAAAGGTATTACATACATGACCGTAATCATGTTCAGCAGCTCATACGGTACTAATTAGTGAAGCTCGAGAGAGAGAGATACATAAGTTACTTACACAAACCCATAGTCCAGAGGTGGACTACTCCCTCTTCATCACGGAGACGGTGGAGAAGTCATTGGAGAATATGGAGACCACGCCGGCAGCGCCCCGCCGGAGTTTCCCCCTCCAATCTGCAGCTCCAGGTCTCTGTTTCGGTGTTTCTGCGGCGCTCCTTCCAGAGAACGTCGGGGGATAATTTTTATAGGCGTTAGATGAAACTTAAGTAGAGAAGTTCAGAAGTTAGATGAAACTTATTCATGCTTTACCTCTACTTATATATCTTTCCAAAGTGTCCACCTTTTATATTCAGATTTTCATCAAATACTCTATGACCATTATAGGATGTTCTTTCTTCTCATTATGCATACATGTGGTCCATAGTACTTTCTTTTATGTTACACTTTGTGAATTATCATTGAACATCCTTGCATTGAATACTTGATATCACTTCATAAACTATCTTGCATATTGCTACTCCTTTTAAGAATGAATCATTTGACTCTATGTAGCAATAGTAATCATCTTTGATATCCTTTGATAGTATTAAAATGCAAAGTCCGTGTTAGTTTTATCACCTTCATACTCGAGGACGAGTATAGGTTAAGCTTGGGGATGTTGATGCATGTAAAATGCATACATGAACTTTGCATTATTTTACTTATATTCCAGTCATATTTGCATCATATAAGGGTTATATCAGTGTTTTATAATGATTTTGGGAATATTTGATATGTTTCCTATTTTTATGGAATTAACCCTGCACAGGCAGAAAACCCTATTTCTATATTTTAATGTTTCAGGGACCCAAACGACGTCCAAATGACCTGCAAATTTACGAGCGTCAATTTTTGGAAGGAAGAAGACTTGGGAGCGAAGGAAGCAAACAAGCGGAGACCCGAGGGCCAAGATAGGTGGGCCCACGCGGCCAGGTACATGGGCCGCGTGGGACCCCTCCTTTTGGGCCTCGGAGCTCCGTTGCCGTCGATCTTTCCTCCACCAACTCGGTTTTGACCTAAAACCGCCTATAAAAATAGTCCCCGACGCCCTTCGGAAAGGAGCGCCGCAGAAACACAGAAACACCGAAACAGAGACCTAGAGTTGCAGATTGGAGGGGGAAAACTCCGGCGGGGCGCTGCCGGCGTGGTCTCCATCTTCTCCAACGACTTCTCCACCGTCTCCATGATGAAGAGGGAGTAGTCCACCTCTAGACTATGGGTTTGTGGAAGTAACTTATGTATCTCTCCTCTCTCTTGAGCTTCACTAATTAGTACCGTATGAGCTGCTGAACATGATTATGGTCATATATGTAATACCTTTGTGGTGGATCTTTTTATGAGTCAATATATGTTTGAAATTGCAATGGTTTTGTTTCAGTTATGAAAGTAGATGCATATTAAGTACCCCGTTCTTATTTACTTGTCATGATCAAGCATGTTTATGAGAGCGTGTGAGGGGGAACGTGTGCATTAGTTGGAGTAACGGGGGGTGGCTAGTGCAGTGAACGTGAGAGAAAGTTCTGCGATCCACTTGGGTATCTCTACCTTACTTTGTTGCCTCACTAGGGATAAAAAGAAATACCATGCTACCGGAGATGTGGGTGTGACCATTGGCACTACTCCATGACTAGATCTAGCATGTTCTTATTTTAACTTCATGTCATGATACTTATTGCTATACTCTGAGTTATCTTAATTACTGAGGTGTTTTGATTTAGTTCACATCTTGGTAGAGTATAAGAGAGACTAATAACCAAAAGGTCTCTATGTTAGGACGTGATGTCCATATAATTATAACTTGTCATTAAACTGTTGTGTTGCAATCTCATATGTCAACTCTAGTGTTCCATTATCTACCACTTTATTAAAGAGAGAGTGCATTTCTGAAACCATGAACCCCGGTCCAATTTTAATCATAAGAAACACCTTTCCAACCACTTTTACCACTTTACCATTTTCTGCCATTTAAAAATCCGAAAATACAAAAACACTTTTACATCTTGCATTCATCATATAAAACCCAAAAATATCATTTATCATTGCTACCATCATCCTTGCATATTTATTTACCACCATTGCATATTTATTTCTTGTTTGCATTGCATATTATCTTGATATCATTCTCACACCTTGTGCTTGACAACCACTAGGTGAGGTTGAGGACCAAAACATTTACTTTGTTTTGTTGGTAACCAAACGAAGGATAGGAAAGATAAGTCTTCACTACTGATTCCCCGGGAGTTCGATATTAAACCCTCGAGTCACCCCTCATGGGGAAAACACGTCTTCCACTTACTACACACTCTGCACTTGGAGTCTCAACCTAACCCATATTCTTTTGACGCAGGTAACTACGTCATCGGGTATCAATTTACCAAGTCTATAACTATTCAAGACTGCTTGGCATGGGGCTTTGAATATGTTCACCTTTGTGATCAGTCTAAGAAACCTATTGTGCTAGTCAAGCTGGATTTTGAAAAAGGCATTTGATAAAGTTGAGCATTCTGTCATTTTGGACATCTTACGGCACAAAGGATTCGGTCCAAAATTTTGTGGGTGGGTTCAAGTTCTGTTCTCTAATGCCACCTCCTCAGTCTTACTAAATGGAGTCCCAGGAAATAAATTTATTTGCAGGAGAGGTGTGAGACAAGGTGACCCTCTCTCACCAACTCTGTTTGTTCTTACTGGGGACTTGCTGCAATCAGTTCTTAATGATGCTTTAGCAAATGGTTTGGTCCAATTGCCTCTGCCTGTGGCCTTCACACCTGATTTCCCAGTAATTCAGTATGCTGACGACACTTTGGTGGTGCTGCCGGCGGATTGTGTGCAGCTGCAACGCTTGAAATTTATTCTTGATGAATTTGCCATTTCCACTGGTCTTAAGGTCAACTACAGCAAATCTAATATGTACCCGATTAATGTGCCAGACGACTTGATGCCTAGTCTCATTGAGGCTTTTAATTGTCAGCCAGACATCTTTCCATTTACCTATCTGGGACTCCCCTTGGGAACTTCAAAGCCAAATATGGAACATATCATGCCCCTAGTTACAAGAGTAGGTAGAAGGTTGCAGACCTGTTCTGACTTCCTCACCTCAGCTGGTCGTTTAGAAATGGTGAATTCGGTGCTTTCCTCGCTGCCCACTTTCTACCTTAGCTCTCTAAAGTTATATGCTGGCATTCTGGTTCAGGTTGATAAGTACAGAAGACACTGTCTTTGGAGGAAGAAGGGGTTGGAAAATAAAAATCCTCCTCTTGCTGCTTGGTCGTTGGTTTGCAAACCAAAGGATAAAGGAGGTCTTGGGGTCATTAACCTGTATGATCAAAATAAGTGTTTGCTCATGAAACTCCTGGACAAGTTTTTCAACCACACTGATCAGCCTTAGGTGCATTTAATATGGGAGAAATACTATCAGAATGGTTTAGCTCCTGTGAAGCGGGTGGATTGCTCTTTTTGGTGGCGAGATTGCCTTAAGTGCCTGCCGGATTTCAAAGAGATGGCCATTTGTAAGCTTGGGATTGGCAATACTGTGCTCTTATGGGATGATATTTGGTCTACACAGAAGCTTTCGGATGGTTTTCCACATTTACGCTCATTTGCCACCAATGCTGCTTCCTCCTACCAACTTGCCAACAATAGCATTTCCCTGCTAGATTTGTTCCACCTACCACTCTCCGAGGAAGCATTTGAGGAATTTCATGAGTTTGTTCTTCTGTTTGATCAAAATACCCAAGCTGGTCCAGATTCTTGGACTTACAAATGGGGGCCCCAGTTCTCTGTTAAGAAAGCCTATGACACTATGCAGGTTGGTCCAACTCCTCATGTGGCTTTCAAATGGTTATGGAAATCTTGTTGCCAGAAAAAGTACAAAGTGTTTGGTTGGCTGCTGCTGGTTGACAGGTTGAACACCAGAGAGATGTTGCTTAGAAAGACGTTCTTCCTGCCAGCTGTGTTCTCTGCAATGCTATGGTTGTGGAAACTAGGGATCATCTGTTCTTTCACTGCTCGTTTGCTAAAACTTGCTGGAGTTTTTTGGCCCCTTCTGCAGTTCTTGATGGACAGCAAGGTTTAGATTGCATTGAGATCTTAAAGAACAGACTGCGCAAGCCTTTCTTCATGGAAATTATCTTGATGGGCCTTTGGGCGATTTGGAAAGTGAGGAATGCTTTCATATTTGAGCATTGGTCGCCTAGTCTTTATCATTGCAGAGCTATCTTCAAGGAGGAAATGGGGCTGCTGAAACATCGTGCTACTCGCAAGGCTTATAGTAACTTTGCGGCCTGGATAGATAGTTTTATTTGAATTTGTTGTCTTAGTTTTATTTGAACTTGTTTGCTGTTGGTACAGCTCTCTTGTACCCCATTTTTTGGAAAATCAATAAATTAAGCAGTACGAAAGTACTGTAATTTTCCAAAAAAAAACTAGTTGCAGGACGGGGGATCGATCAACTAATCTACTTCAGTTGCGTCTTGCGTGACACATTTGGCACACGGATTACTATCTATTCACTGCTTCATGACATCTTGGTGGTCGCCAACACTAAGCTGTTTTTTATTTGTTAATAGAGCTATGGCGTTCTCCTCGATAGATACACTCATACTTCTACATACATCCTTTAACGACATCTTATTCAAATTCAAGGTTGATCTGGCTTAATTCTCTCCGCAAACATTTCAAAAGACAACAATACTGGACTGGATGGATGTGTACGTGCGGTTTAAGACACCGACGAAAAGTATTCTCCTACTGGACATATAGTTTAAACTAAATATTTACAAAATCTGTAAAAGGGAAATGAAGAAGCAAGAACTTGACAAAAACAGAGTGGAGTTAGCCACCACACCACAAATTTTTTACGAGTAAAATCAGAACTTTATTAGGCAGGCAGGATTACAGACAGATCAAGTTCCAACAACTGAAGAGCTTTTTTAGGCCAGAACCTAACCAAGTTTTGGAACCTAACCAAGTTCCAACAACTGTAGGGGCTAGCAAGTTTCTGACGCACTCTTTTCCTTACCAGGGTAGCTAAGGCCTAAGGGGGCTGGAAGGTTTTTAATGAGCCGGATTGCTAGCTCGGTTTTTTTGTTTTTATATATACTGGAAAATTCAAAAAAAAAGTTTTAGTACGTCGTTCTATCCTAGCGAGATTTGCGAGAGAACGGCTAACGCTAACCTGACCATGTTCCACTTTTACAAAAGTACACTCTCTATTTCTATTTTAAGAACTACATATGGTCTTTCTTTGCAGATACATCTGAAAGATGAAAGTGCCACTGAAAATTAAGATATTCATGTGGTTTCTTCATGAGAAGGTGAATCTTACTAAAGATAATCTGGCGAAATGTGGTTTCTTTATGAGAAGGTGATTCTTACTAAATATAATCTGGCAAAATGTAAGTGGAATGGGTGTAAGAAGTGTGCCTTTTGTGATTCATTTAGACAAGTCCATTCATCATCTTTTAATTTTATCTCATGCCCTTTTACTTAGATATATTTGGCAAGTTGTGCATTTCAGTTTTAATATTTCTCCCTCTTCCGTTTGAAAATTGGTTAAGAGGGATTGACAAACCTACTAAGGCAAAAACTCGTATTGGAGTTTGTGCCTTGCCGTGGGATTTATGGAACGATAGAAATGACAATTTAACAAGGAACCGAATTCACACTTTTAATTTGCAGGTGGTTCATATGGCTACGCACTGGATCTACGAACAGGGTTCAACATTTCATTTTAGTTTTTCTTTCGCCCCTCACCGAGATTCACAAATTTCATGAAATTAACGAAATTTTGAAGAAAATTTTCAAATATTTTGGCCAGATTCAAATCCTAGAGCTGAAAACTATTTAGCAAAATAAACATAAAAGTAGAGATTTGAACTCACAACCATGCAAACCATTGACCTGACGCTCTACCAACGGACTAAAGCCAAACTTGTGACAATTACTTGATTTAGGTGCTTCATAAGCATTGGCTTTTGATTTTTTTTTTTCAAATTTAGACAAAAAAGGATCGGACGATATTAGCTTTTCTCGCCCCTCTCAAAGACTCGTTAATTTCGTGAAATTCGTTCTAATTTTGATGAAAAAATTCACTGTCTACGAATGGTCCTATCTTCTCTCGGAGGCGCAGGGGCTCATATGAATTTTGGATGCAGCCGTCTACAAACAGTTGCTTCGGGTATTTACACCTTGAGTACATGGCAGCTTGCTAGAAGATTACATGATGCATTAACACTTTTTGTTAATTTATTTTCCATTGGCTGATCTGCACATCTATTTTATTTGATCCATTAGTTGATCTTTGAACCATGATACTTTGTAATAAAAAAGTCGTGTGCATCAATTGATCCCGAGGCCGAGGTTATGCTCCCATTTTCAGAAAAAAAATGTTACTAATTTCAGGGACTAGATGAAGAAGGGGGACCTGTCGCTCACAACAGAACGGGTAGCTTCCACGAGCTGAGAACAATATGTTTCCACGATGATATGCAGCTGGCAATGATGCAGAGCCAACTCTAAACCCTCCAGTCCACAGACTTGCTCGCAATTCTGCCTCCATCGGACTTCCACACTCACTTTTTTTCAAGAACACGCGCGAGAATCGCGTGTCTTTGTTATTAAGATAGAGAAGAATAGGTGTTACATTTTACATAAGCCTCTGCCACAAGCAGCATGGCTCACCCACCACGTACAAAGAACTACTCCACCTCTCGCACTCTCCCACCTAGGCCAGCTAAACGCCATAGCCTGAACTCCTTCCGGATCCGAGCACAAGTTACAGCCGGTAGCGATGCAATCTTGTCAAAGACCCTTCTGTTCCGCTCAAGCCAGATCATGCGCGCCGTGAGTATAACCAGGCCGTTGATCTTCTTCCTGTCTTTCCGCGGCACGGCCGCAGCTAGTTCCTTCCACCACGCCAGCGGCTCATCGACCGTCGTCGGCGTAAAACGGTGCAAGTTCCCCTCTCGAAGGATAGTGAACCAGACCTCCCTGGCGTAGACACACCTCAGGAGGAGGTGATCACCATCCTCAGGTTCTTGGCAACAGAGCAGGCAGTGTGGAGGATGCTGCAACCCACGCCGAGCCAGCCTATCCGCTGTCCATAAGCGGTGTTTCAGAGCCAACCACAAGTGAAGTTTGTACAGGAGAGGGGCCCCTGCCGACCATAGGTCCCTGGCGCATGGAGCTTCAGTTCTGCCAAAGAAGAAAGCCCTGTACGCGGATCTCGCCGTGTATTGGCCAGATGCCGTCAGTCTCCAACGCACCACGTCCTCGTCCTCTGTGATCCCTGAGCTTGAACCGCCTCCCAAAGCCCAAGGTACTCTACCACAGCTTGGACTGACAGCGTACCACGAAACCCACTTGCCCATCTGTTGTTGAGCCGGGCTTCTTCCACGGTCATCCGTTTCTCACATGGCCGCACAGCTTGCCAGAGAAGAGGCGCCAGGTCCTGTGCCGTGCGCCCTCCCAGCCAAGGGTCTAGCCAGAAGCGCAATCTTTTACCATTGCCAGCCACGCACTCCACCGCGGTCCTGAACAAATCTTCAGCGTCACTGGGGATCGAGAACTGCAATCCCTGCCAAGGCCTCTCGCCATCAGTCAGTTCCAGCCATTTCCACCTTAGCCGTAGCACGCGAGATTGAGGAGTTTCAGATTTTTCACCCCCAAACCACCAAGCTCCTTTGGGGTGCAAACAGTTTCCCAGGCCACAGCGCATTGCCTCCTCTTGCATCCTCCTTGCCTGCCCAGAAGAAAGACCACAAAATTTTGTCGATCTTCTCAAAGAACCAGGGTGGCAAATCAAGAGCTAGCATTGGGTAAATGGCCGTGGCTGTGAGAGTGGAGTCCACCAAGATCAACCTGCCACTTCTTTGCATCATTTTGGCCATCCAGGCTGGCACATTCCTTGCTACTTTGTCTACCCAAGGTTGGAGTTGGTTCTTTGTGAGGCTTCTTGGCGACAGTGGCAGCCCTAGATAATTTATAGGAAATTGCTTTACTGGACAAACCAACAGGTCAAGCAGCGGTTGCATATCCACTTGTTCACACCGGATAGGTGAAACAGAACTCTTGTTTAAGTTGCAAACAAGACCTGATGCTACCCCAAAAACTCTTAGTAATTCCATCGCAGCTCTCACTTCATTAGCACAAGGCTTGATGATAAGCACCACATCATCAGCAAACAAGGATAGCCTGTGCTTTACTCCCCGGCAGTTCAGTGGCTCGAAAAGGCCAGCCTCCTCTGCTAACCTGAACACCGCATTCAGCACATCCACCATCATAACAAATTTCATAGGGGAGGCCAGATCGCCTTGCCTGAATCCTTTCGCATGCCAAAATTTGGGGCCAGCCGTGCCATTGATGAGCACCCTTGTGCTTGCAGAGGACAACAAGAGAGCAAACCTGGCTAGCCATCTAGGCCCAAAACCTCTGTGACGCAAGACCTCGAACACAAACGACCACGCAACAGAGTCAAAAGCTTTTGCAACATCTAGTTTAAGGAGCAGAGAAGGCACCTTCTTCCTGTGCAACGTTTTGATGGATTGCTGCACCATAAAGAAATTGTCTTGAATAGAACGCCCTTTAACAAAAGCACTATGATTTCGATCCACCAAGGATGGCAACGAGCTTGCCAATCTAACTACCATAGCTTTCGAAATGATCTTTGCAAAACTGTTTATCAAGCTTATTGGCCGAAAGTCGCTGATCTCCACGGCACCTTCCACCTTGGGCAGCAGCGAAATATAGGCATTGTTCAGTCTTGCAAAGCCCCTGCCATCTCCCGAATCAAAAGCACTGACCGCACTCATGACTGCATCCTTCACTGTCGTCCAGCACGACTGGTAAAACCGAGCAGAAAACCCGTCAGGCCCCGGGGCTTTCTCTGACGGTAGCAATTTGATCACCTCCCAAATCTCAACTTCAGAGAAAGGCAGCTCCAAATGCTCCAGGTTTCTTGCAGGTAGGTGCAAGGCCTCCAGGTCCAGCGCATGATCTCGCGGCACCGGAGTTCCCAACAGCTGCACGAAATGGTCAGTAGCCAAATTACCCATGGCCGCCGCTTCGGTGGCAAGCACATCTCCCTTTCTCAAACGGAAAATGTGATTCCTCTTCTTTCGCACACTAGCTTGGATGTGAAAATACGCCGTGTTTGCGTCCCCTTCCTGAAGCCAAGTAACTCGAGAACGCTGCCTCGCTATAGATCTCTCTAGCGAAGCTAATCCAAGGATCTTCTTTTTCAATTGGGCCCGAAGCCAGAATTCATCATCATTGAGGGGACGCACATCCATAGCCTTATCAAGCTGAAAAATTACCTCCTTTGCCAACATCAGCTGCTCCTTGATGTTCCCAATCCGCCGCTGGCTCCAGCGATTGAGAGCCTGCGCCGTCTCCCGCAGCCTCTGCTCCAGATCGAGAAACGGATCTGCCACCTGTTTTTGGGCGAACCACGCCGCCGACACAGTCTGCTGAAACCCCTCCATCTTGGGCCAGAAACTCTGGAAATGGAACCGCGATTTGCGGTGGAAGGAAGCATTTGTGGAGAGCATAATCGGGCAATGGTCAGAAAGATTGGAGGATAGAGCCTGGAGCAAGCAATCTGGGTAAATCAGTTCCCAGTCCACCGTGGAAAACCATCTATCGAGCCTAACGAGGGTGGGGGTGCGACGCTCGTTGCTCCACGTGTACCTCCGGCCCAGCAAGTCTTGTTCCTTCAGCTCTAACTCATTTAGTAGCCTTCTAAAGTGGCCCATCATCCGCCTATTCAACCTGTTGTTGTTCTTATCTGCCGCTTCGAGTATCAGGTTGAAGTCCCCGGCCACGGCCCAAGGCCCAGGAAACGCAGCCCGAACAGCCCTTAGCTCATCAAGGAATTCTACTTTCAGGTTATCCACCGTAGGCCCATAGACTATAGAAAGAGCCCATGGAACACCTCCCCCAAAGTTCAGTTGCACCGTAACTGAATACGTATCCACCTGAGTTCTCGTCACTGTCACCCGGCTAGACTGCCAAGCAACGATGATGCCTCGTGCAGTATTGTTCGCCGGACGGAATGCAAACTCGTCAAACTGCGGTCCCAGGACCCGCGCCACAGTGAATCTGTCCACCACGGCAAGTTTCGACTCCACCAAACAAGCAATGGACGCTGCCGCGTCCGCCACCGCGTCTCTAACCGCGAACCCGCGGCTAAGGGCGTTGAGCCCTCGCGGATTCCACACCAACACGTTTTCATTTTGTGTATCCATAAATAACTAATTGAAATTGTCCACCAGTCACCACGCGATCAGCACACGAGCCAATCGTCCGTCATGGACACATCTAGAAAGAAGAGCTTGGCCAGGGCCTCGATCCTGGAGGGAGGCAATGGCTCACTGAAAAACTCCGCGTATCAAGCCAGGCAATCCACAGGCGGCTCGCCTTCGACCTCACAAATGCCAAGACGTGACATGAGAACTCGTTGAGCCCGCTTGACACAGGACACCGGAGGGCCCTTCGCCTTGCTGGCTAGACGCGAGCTCCGACGCCTTATCTTCTTCCGGCACAAAGAGCTTCTTGCGCCGCCCTTGTTGCACAGCCGGCATCGGTAGCAGCAGAGACCTTATGTGTTGCCTGATCCGCGAAACAATGGCACTCAAAGGCGCATCCCGAGATGTGGGCAGCGTTGCCGCGGGCGTGAGGAACCCCTCCGCCGGCGAGGAAGGAGCCGCCGGCGAGGCAGGCTCAGCCTCGGGAGAAGCAGCCACATCCCCCAACGGCTGCCCCTCATGTTGCAGCAGAAGTTGTAGGCCAGCGCCTCCACCCCAAGTTCAGGCTGCGCAGGAGATCCCGCCCGACAAACCACACTGTGCGCCGATCCCGGGGTGGGGCCGCAGAAGCGATCAACGGATTCTCCATGGAGACGGCCCCAAACTGAATCCGCTTCCCACATGGCATGGGGCCACCACAGACTGCGACGAACCTCCCAGAGAGCAGCGGACCGCTGCGTTGTCGCCACCTGCCGCTGACAGTCCTGGCGTGGACAGCTCGACGCGCACCCATTGGCCGGGCGCAGAGCCCAGTTGTGGACTGTCAGTGTCGGCGCAAGGGCCAAACCCACTTTTCAGGGCGGACCCCCCGACGTTCGAAATTTGAACGACATGGTCCACTCCGGCCTGTGCGGCGCCGCCGATGCCGTTGCCGCCGCCACCGCTGGCTTGGCGAGCTCCTCCCTTGCCTGCCGGCGCCACCGAAGAACGGGGGGGGCAGGCAAGACTGCTGCGGAGCCGAGGACGCACCGTCCGACGCCGATGAGCCGCCTGCGTCCTCCATGGGCATGTTGCCGCCGCCCTGACCACCAAACCATGCCGGAGCGGCAGGCGAGGGCGAGCGGGATGGAGGCGACGGCGGTGGCGAGGACGGGTCAGAGACCGCCGCCTCAACCGGCTCCGCCAGCACGTGAATCTGCACCTTGTACTTCAGCGTTTTCGCCCTTCTCCGGGGGACGGGACCACGGTGGCGCCCCTGGCCACGTCGCTGCACCGGCGGTTGTCCGTCCTAGCCCAAAGACGGAACCTTGACATGTCGTCGCGTCGCCTCGTCGGCGTGTCGACGTCCACCACGAACCCAGTCCCGTCCATCACCAATCATTCAGTAACCGGGAGAATGAAAAGATCGGATCACCAGCTTCATCAGGCAGCACCATCCCCACACCACTGCAGGATGCTACTGTACTATGGATCGTACTCAACGCCGTGATTAATCGCGATTAACATGCAGGGTATCTAGTGGCGAATAGGGTGGTCAGACTCGTACGTAAGTAGAATATTGATCTTGCTTTCGCTCTCTTTCTGGACGTGCGTTAGGAAGTTGAAGGAAGAGATGCAACGACCGCAACCATTCACTTTTGTCAAGGACATGCATCTCAAAGTGGTCTTCGTCATCAACGACCTATGGCTAATCCACTATTACCGACACCTCATATTCCCAAGGTTCTTGCATTTCTAATGTCTCTTCTCTCAATCTCTACCTAGTATGTGTATGGGATTGTCACCTTATTTTGATTTCCTAAGCTAGTGCTACGAACATCATAAAACTAGTTCAAGAAATACCCAAATAACGTCCACTTGGTGTGTCTATGGGATTTGTCACCTATTTGATTTACTAAGCTGGTGCTACAAACATTGTAGAAACTAGTTCAACAAACACCTGAATATAAAATGAAAACTACATAGCTCACATGTACTCTGGTGATGAAGATGGAGTGCTTTATATAATGGAAAATGGCTGCAAAACATTATTCATGAAAAATTAAGGCAGTTACACATTTAATTTTGAGTGTATAGGTAATAAACTTTTCCACTTCAATGCTTCATTAGAGTCCACATTTGGTGCCTTAGATCCAAAAAAATTACATAAGTTTTTTGAAATTTCAAGATTGTACAACTTTCTTGTATCAGACCCTCATCGGCCATTTTGCATCACTCGTTGCCCAAAACTGAATTAGTATGCCACCATCATCGGCCGATACAAATTATGTTGTTTGGTTATGCAAGATATTGATAGTTATAATCAAGAAAGAAGTGAATGTAATTTTTTTGTTTGGATGTCCGTGTATTTGAATGCATATCCATCTTGTTTTACAAGCACATCCACCCCCAGCTTCCCCTCAAGCGCTGCCCACACTCGTCCCGAGGGCTTTCAAGCGCGCCCCCTAGTTGCCCTCAAGCGACGTCCCTGCTCCTCCCCCATCTCTCCCAAGAGTTGCTCACGCTCTCCCAGGGAGCATCCAAGCTCGCTCCCAAGGGCCGCCTCATGTGAGGACCGCACGTAGCGCAGATGGCAGGATGCGGCAGTGGCCTTCCCTCCCCACCCGGGTTCGAACTCCCACGGGAGCGAATTTTCGGGTGCCTCACCCGCGACATTGTTCTCTTGGAACAGTGTTCGCACTGTGCTACACTGTTTCCGGACACTGTAGCAGCACTGTTCTCCGAACAGTGTAATAATCTCCAGACGCCTCTCTCTCCGTCCACGTGCCACAGGCGAGGTCGACGTGCCCGTCGGTCCTGAAGCGCTGGACTTCGGAAAGACTCTCAGGACGTGTTAAGGATATAGGTTGTAGGTCTAGTTTAGACACATAGGTGTGGTGTGCGTGGGGTGTGCGTGTGTGTGGTGTGTGTTCTATGCGTCCGAACAGATGCTACAGCTTGTATTCTCAGGAGAGGCTCTCAAAAAAAAAAGGGCCGCCTCATGCTCCTGTCACTGATCACCCCAAGAGTCATCCCTTGCTCCTCGCCTTGCTCGCCCCTACACGCCTATCCATATTTTCCCGAAGTCAAGGATGAAACCGCCGTGATTTACATAATGTTGTGCGATGTTAACAACATGTGCAAGGCTAGTTGCCTCCCCTTACGCCGGTCGGTAACGAGAGCGGGGGAAGTTAGATGCAGTCATGCGCCAATAACAGTCACCGGAGGTGGAGAGCGAAGGGACTCGTCAACAAACAGGAGGCACGAGGCACCATTTCCAACCAATACAAAGCTTGACCCCTCATATTGGGGATGACCTCTTTTAAGTGCATCAATTCTAGTTTGGCATTCGGCTTCAATACCAGCTCTCAATTCCTAAACCATCTACCTAAACGTTGGATCAAGGAAATACAACTATGCAACGGCAAAAAAACTCTACAGAGGTTGTACATTTTTCCTCGCGATAAAGTTAACCTGTGTGACACGTACCTCGGCACTTTACCCTCCTAGGCGAACTATGCTAGGTGCAATTTACGGTATTTTTCAAACTCAATTCCAATTCCATATTCTAAGGCTCAATACATAGATCCAAATGATGCCATGGGATTCCACGAATCATCTTGTTTGGCAGCCACAGAATTGGATACAAAATCTTTACTACTCCCTTCGTCCAAAAATAAGTGTTTCATGTCTAGATACATTCAATTTTGGACAAACTTGAGACACTTAGGCCTTCTTTGATTCGTAGGATTTTGAAACGTAGGAATAGGAATAGGAATAGGAAGTAGCTAGGAATGCAAGTGCAAAACTGTGGCCACGGGAATGTTTCCTTAGCTTGCCTCGTTCCTGCAAAGGAATGGAAAAAAGAGGTCTAGCTGAATTGTTTGTTTCCTGTGTTTAGTGTAGGAATCTGATGGCAAAGGAAAAAATCCCTCAAGTTTCCTTTGGTGTATTCCTTTGAATCAAACGCTGCTACAGTACAAATTCCTATAGGAAAATGAATCCTACACTTTTCCTATGAAAATCCTGTGAATCAAAGGAGGCCTTATTTTGGACGGAGGGAGTATTATATTGGAGTTCGTACGTACGTTTACTTGGCAGAAAAGTCTGCCGATCGACCGTCTGCCCCGCTCGCTCGATCGTCACTCCCGCATGGGCCAGAAAAACAAATTCGCACGGCCCATATGCTGCCCACGCCCAGGATGCCTCCCCTTCACCCGTAACCCTCTCCCTTTCCCTGTCGTGCTGCGGCGGCGCAACGCGCTGCTAGAGAAAGGGCATCGCCCCCATCGCTGCATCTCCTTCCTTCTCTCCGTCCTTGCAACGCCGCGCGTCGGAGGCTACTATGGTGCAGGGCAACATGAGCACGAACGGGAGCAGTGACTTCAAGAATCAACTCGTCCATGGCGTCCTGGGGACGAACGGGGGCGGCGGCTTGAGGAACTTCAGATCGTCCATGGCAGTCATTGTCGTGTTCGTCACCGCCTTATTCTTGAAGCTTCAGGTATAAAAGTGCCCAAATACGAGTTGATGTCTAAATTTCAAGGATTAATCAATCCCAATGCAATGTTCTTGAAGTTGAATTATTTCCTCCAGCGCTCCTGACACCGGCCGCCTGATCTGGCCGTCATCGAATCCACCGCGCCGATTCGTCCGTCACTGCCTCCACCTCGACTGTCCCAGTTCTTGGTGGCTTCGAGGCCCGACGCCCTCCCAAGATCGAGAGCAAGAGAAGCAGAGGCGCGGCTCGAGATCGGCCTGGATCCGACCTACCCACTTTAATCTTCCTTTTTCGTGATTTTTTTTATGATCAAGTTTTGGTTGAATCTAAGGTGAATCAATGGATACTTCTTTGTTGTATGTCCCAATCTGATCACATGGTGGATGAGTCTTACCAATATTTCCAACTGTTGAATTTCGTCTGGTGTAGTCAGTATGTGCTTTACATATTTCTCTGTAATTTTTCCATTGCACCATGTTTCTTCAAATTGATTTGTTACTAATGTGTGCTTATGGTTTTCTTTTGCAGTATAGGCCACACACACATATGGTCAGCAATTACAACATATATTAACTCTGGTCAGCAATAGACCAGAGTTACAAAAATTATGAAGAAATATTGGGTAACTCTCACAATCAAATTTACGATGCTAAGAGCTTTGAAAGGAAGGAAGTTCTCACTGGTAGCTCCAATGAGGTTTGTACTTTGTTCGAGAGCAAGAGATTAGCAATAGATGTGTACTGCTAATCTACTGTGAACTACATCAAGGAAATATGTGCTACTTTATTAAGTTTAGTATTCTTTGTTCAATTTGTTCCAAAATAGCACCACTTCTTGTCTCTCCGTGTCAACGTTTCTTGAAGAAATTTACTGAACTACGTTTCAGTGTTTGATGTATGAAACGATTGCACTTA
This sequence comes from Poa pratensis, assembly GCA_947311845.1. Taxonomy (NCBI): domain Eukaryota; kingdom Viridiplantae; phylum Streptophyta; class Magnoliopsida; order Poales; family Poaceae; genus Poa; species Poa pratensis. The sequence continues at coordinate 43,200,750 of CAMZMU010000049.1, read as the reverse complement.
GCGTTTTATCGCAACAATGGGCTAATCCTGTAAACAAAACAAATGAGGAAATGTCTTAGTTAGTCTGCAGTTCTTTAAACTATAGTTCGGTATATGCTTGGAGAACTATTTTATCCCACGTACGATTTGTAGGTTGGAGGCAGGGACATTGAACTGTCAAGAGTGGATCAAAATTAAGTCCGAATTCAGCATCTAACAAAGGGACATCTAGAAGGCATTTCTACAATTTACTTGGCAAGTAGTGATACCTCATTCTGTTTTAGTAGCAGAGCAAACAGTAAAGACAATGATGTATGAAATTACAATGCTGAGCTTTATGCTTTTAAATGTATACTTATCGGTGGTGTCTACGCATAGGGCAGTTCAACATATGTGGTCGAATTTGGCCATGATTAAACTGGTGTCTATGCATAGGAAAATTGCTTATTATAATATTTCAATATTATTTTGTGATATAGCTCGATGCTTGGTATTCCTTTGATAGGGGAACTATATCTGTGACTACTATATATGTGTCTCTTTGTTGAAGTAATGAGACATGTTGCTTGATTTTTACCACATCTATTGAATGTACATGTCATATATGTATACAGAATTTGAACAATTGATTGTGAGCAGTAATTTTTTTCATTACAGGGTGCATGTTGTGAGCGGTGGTCACTTAGAATTCACAACCCTTTAGGATGACTATGAAATGGTTACTTAAACTCAAAATTCTTCAAGAGTACACAGCTTAACGTTCTGAGTGCTTGCGCATAATGTGAATTATATGAAATTTACAATTTAGAATCTCCGTAGCAACGCACGGGCACTCAACTAGTTCAGCTTAGTATTGCACATAGATTTCGTCCCATGTCTAGTCCCAATTTTGATTGGTACCCATCAAGCAAACGAAATGAAATGAGCGGCTCCAAACAAAATCATAATAAGCATGGGTACTTCAACATCCAACTACAAGAAAAATAAACGTTATTTACACATTTTTCTCATATTTTCGTGCACACTACAATCAGGTGAGCCGACTGTAGAATTCCTGTGAAGCCTTGATGTGAAACAATCTTTTTTATTTTCATCATTGGCTTCATCATTTGAAATCAAATGGATAAAGTATGGGGTAAAGAAGAGAACTATATTTTTTTTGTCACTGTCTAAGAGCATCTCCACCGACACCCCCAAAGCATCCCAAATACCCATAAGGGTGCTAGACACGAAAAAGTACCACACCGGCACCTCAAGTGTTCGGCCCGACCCGTTTTCTGTATGACACCCTCGAGCGGGCCTCCAAACTTGGGGCCGGGCCCGGAGTTGCCGGACAACGCCTCTGACAGGGGCCCACCTGTCATAGACACACAATGGGTTATCCATGGTTAATTGGTCGTGCCGGAGGCCCGGCCCGACGATTCCCACCGCGTGGCCGTCTCTTCTTATGTCGTCCTGAAGCCGGAGGTGAAGAAGGAGCCACTCAGGTGGAGGTGGTGACATCCGGCTACCACGGGCCTACGCCACGTTGAGATGAGGCGCACGATGGTGACTCCCCCCAGCCTGGGCTGGGCTCTAGTGGCCTCGCTCAGCGAGATCGAGGAGGACTCGCCCGGCTTCTTCGGGACCATGGAGGACTCGACGCAGATGGCCTTGGCATTCTCCGGTGGCGCATCGACCTCACGTGCGCCTCGTGGCGACGACTCCACCTCGCATGTCCCTTGGGGCGGTGCCTCCACCTCCTGTGCTGCCTCCTCCTCCATCGCCGTCTACGTCGACAACGACAACAACAACAACGACATCGTCGACTGGGACAATCTCGCCGAGGATTAGGTTAGCGTTAGGTTTAGGGACGTCGGCGAGACCTTTTTGTTTAAATTTCATTCAAATTCTGTAAAATATAACAAAGTTTGAATGGAAATTTAAACACTTTAATACCCAATGTTTTTTTTTTCTATTCAGGGGAGCCGGTGTGGGCAGCACCGCAGCATCCCGTAATTGGCCAGACAATTGTCAGCGCCTCTAAGGCCCTCTTCTTTTGCGCTTTTGCTTCTGCATAAGCAGGTTTGTGCGGCGCGGTGTGGGGAAACGGTGGTGGAGAGAAACAAAACTGCCACCGGAGACTTCTTTGCAGCTTCTACAAGCTCGGGAAACCGCGGCGGCCGGAGGCGGTGAAGAAGAGCAGGAGGAGGCGGCGGGGCAGGAGGGGCGGGGAACGGAGGCGGCGGCGGTCGGGTGCGGTCGGGGGTGAAGAAGAGCAGGAGGAGGCGGCGGGGCAGGAGGAGGCGGGGAACGGAGGCGACGGCGATCGGAGGCGGTGAAGAAGAGGGCGGCGAGCTCGATTTCTTGGTGGAATGGATAGATCCGGCGGTGGGCTGCTTGGATCCGGTGGCGGCGGTGGTGGTAGGCGGCGGCGGTGGTGGAAGGCGGCGGCGGCGGCGGTACTGGGAAGGCGGCGACGGGAAGGGGAGAGCTATCGAGAGAGAGAGAGAGGGGAACGGTTCGGCCCTTTGCGGGAAACGCCCCAGAAACACGTCGCGAGCAGCTTCTGAGATTGCACGCGCGAGCAGTTTCGCGGTCCAGAGAAACAGGCCCGCCGCGGGAGACTTCTTTTGCGCTTAAGCGGTCGTGGACCGCGAAGCGGCCCAGAAGCAGGAAAAGAAGTGGCCCTAAAGCGGTTGGGAGGTGCCGGACAAAATTCCGGGTGCAAGTGGAGATGCTCTTCAGTGGAGCAAAAGCTCAACAATCAAATTAAATTTTCATGAGCAGATGGAGGGCGCGTGATGAGTGTGTCTGAACCCTAAACTGTCCATCCAACGGCCCAGAAAAAACAAAGAATCTACTGACGAACTCAACTGCGGCGGCGGCCGCCGGCGGTCCAAAGAAAGGCAGAACCCCCTTCCTCTGCGCTCCTCTCCTCCCGAACTGAACCCACTCTCCTCGAATCCCCGGCCATGGACGACATCAGCTCCAGGTACGAGATCCCGCGGACCGCCGAGTTCCTTCGGGCCCGCGCCTACACCAGGGTCGCCCTCCAGGTAATTTTCCCCTTCTTTATTTCTCGAGATTTCTTTCGGATTTTAGTCGTGTCGCTACGTTTGATTCCCAAGAATTTACGTTTTCTCTGTCTCTCCATGGCGCTTTCAGTTCCCGGACGAGCTGCTCAAGGACGCGGCGCCGGTGGCGCGGGCGCTGCGGAGGGAGCTCGGCGGCGGCGGCGGGACCAAGCTGTACGTGATGGCCGACACCGCCTACAACTCCTGCTGCGTCGATGAGGTGGGCGCCTCCGCCATCGACGCCCACTGCGTCGTCCACTATGGCCACTCCTGCATGAGCCCGTGAGCCCTTCTTGCCCTGCCCGTCGTCAGTTGTTGCGCTCTGTGTTTGTTCTGTCAGTGTTAAGGTCGTAGCTTCAGACATTCAGAGTTAGGTTCAGTTTCAGTGTAGGAATAAACGTGCGTGTGTCGCCTGTGATCACGCAGGAGTAGGCAACGGCACGCCAGCAATGGCATGCCCGATTCTTTTGCTTTCTGTTAGGAGTAGCGAGCTGCAACCACACTCTTTTCTAAAGGTTGGAGATTTTAATCTGGAGTCGGGAAGGAGTATTCTTTTTATTTATTTAATAGAGGAATAGTATGCAGGCTATAATTCGAGGGAAGATGCCTGCTTTCAGGTTTTGCTTGGGAGTTGGAGTCTCTGTAGGCCATCAATTTCTATGCTTGTTGGATAAATGATTGATTGTTTCTTACTATTCTCTCAGCGTTAGGGGCATTGCAAATTATTAGCTGATCATGTCAGAGATGGTCTGCTGTCTAGCATGAAACCGTTGCTAGTTAATTGAAGGCGTTCCCCATTTTTGTTTGGTCATGGTGTGATGTCAATGTGAGCTGTTTATTATATATATTTGTATTTTTGTTTTGATATGTTTATACACTTTGTAACATAAAATTATTTCCAATTATTATGGTAGTTCATTGGGAGCCATTATGTGCTGACACAAACAAATCTAACTGCAGAACATCAAATTTACCAGCTTTCTTCGTATTTGGGAAGGCACCATTAGATATCAGTTCGTGTTGCCGCTCATTGCTGGATTGCTCGAGAGAAAGCAACAAACCCATTCTTGTATGGCTCAAACTATTTCTTATGATAAATGTGTGCTTCAGTTTATGGAATAAGCATCATTTCTGTTCGTTGTCATTGAATCCTGGAGCCAGGAGCCGTAACTTTTCTAAACTATGTTACAAGATCAACATACTGAAAAAGTTTGCCTTTCGTACTGAAATAAAATTACCCGTTCCAACAATATTACATAAAATGAAGTTAGAAAAGAGGGCATTTCTGGATATATACATTTTTTATGTAATACTACTCCCTCTGTTCCATAATATAAGACTTTTTAGATATATCTCGAGATTGACTAGATACGGAACGAAATGAGTGAACCTACACACTAAAACATGTCTATATTCGTCTACATATGCACGAATCAAGAAAATTCTAAAAAGGCTTACATTTAGGAACGGAGTAGTATTATCTATTGTTGAAAATAATATAGTGTACTGGTAAGGTTATATTAATATCAATTGGACCATATCCTTCTTAAGGAATTACACACAAATAGTTCATGACTCTAAATTAGACGATATGCAAATAACCTGAGCCAATAAGTAGCTATAACGAAATAATATTTACTGGACCATGGTCATTCTGTTGTGTTGCTGTTAATGGCTATGGAATTGCCCTGTTTCCAATAATTATTGTGTAAGGCGTGCATCGGGTTTATTTCACTATGTTGTTGCATGTTTCTAGAACTACTATTTGCTTGTTTGATCTTGAAATAGCTAATAAAATGTATCGAGCTATCAATCACAATATTAATTAATTCTAGTTGTAATAGTAATTTTGCTGCTCTGACTTATTACATAGGTGTTATGTGGATTAGAGTATGCACATGCGTTGGATGATCTTAAAGGAGCAACTATGGAGTTATGCAAATCAGATTCTCGCAATTATGAAATTCAGTATGCATATGTTCTGTGTTCGGAAATGAGTCCATCAAGTGCTATTGCAGAAGAGCAATGTCCTCAATCCAATGAAAGCACACACAATGATGATTTTCCTGTACAGAATGATGATTTGGCAAACTTTGTGAATAGTTGTTGTAATGTGGAAGGGTCCACGCGCAAGTATAATCTTGGAGGCCTTACATGGGGTATATCCATAGACGAGAAAATGGATGACTATTTGATATATTGGATTGGAGAAAATAACTCTGCTTTTGCTAACGTTGCACTTACTTTCAATAAATGCGATATAGGTTTGTCTCTTTCTTCCTCATTTTATTGCTGGTTGCTTAATTTTCTAGTTTGGCTCTAGCATGTATCAATGTGAATCAAGTTTGCTTTTCTGTTGACATATGTGTAAGTGATTTGCGGGGTAATTTGGAAACACTATCAAGAGCTTCCTTGTTTGACTTCTAGGATATGTATTCTTGACACTCAGTTATTTTATTACTTCTGCTAAATTGTTTGCATTGTTGACATAAAGTGGCCAGTAGGTCCCTGCATTTTCTTATGGGCCCGGCACCATGGCGTGGCGTGCAGGAGGTTCAATTATAATTTCATAGCATTAGTTTGAGCATCCTTCTTTAAATGTTTGCTCGAAGAGAAGAGGTCTTTATAATGAAATGCATTTGAATATTAATGAAAGAAATGTTTGTATGCAGTTAGATATGACACAGTCGCAAATCAATTCTCAAGGGATGTCTCTCATCTAATGAAAATTCTTAGGCGCAGGTACATTTTCGTCCACTATATTGATGCTTTCATTTTCCTGTGAAATGCATGTACGCTATTATCTGTGTAGTATTAATTATAATGCAAAACTGTTTGTAGATATTACCTTGTGGAGAAGGCAAAGGATGCAAACATTATTGGAATTTTGGTGGGAACTCTGGGTGTTGGTATGTACATCACTACCTTCGATATTAAAAATACCAATGTTCAGTAGGTGAGTATGGAAAGCTAAGGTAGTCCGGCGCTGGCTCTGCTACGTTATATAAAGGCACTGTTTGAACTTAACTACTCCGTGTTCGATATTAAAAACACCAATGTTCAGTAGTTCGAACATGTCATTTGTTGAGCATTGCGTCCTTCAGTACTCCGTGTAAATATGCCATGTGTTGAGCATCAAATTTCTTCTGCATGTTGGATTACTTTGGTTCGATATGGCACGGTCTGATTGGTTCAGGCCAAGGCTGTTTCGACTGGTTTGAAGCATTTCAAAACGGGAAATATGCGCCAGTATCTTTGGTGGTTTGACCGGATCATTTTTTCTCTTCAGTTGAACCTCGTTTTTTTGTTTCATAATAAATTCATGCACTGCACTCTACTATAATTATCCCTTAGCTTATCATATTTAGCTTGTCACTTTGGTAGTTATGTGACACATTGAATTGTTATTTGATGCAGCTGGTTATCTTCAAATAATCGAGCAAATGAAAAATCTGATCAAAGCTGCTGGAAAGAAATCTTATACACTGGTCATGGGACGGCCTAATTCTACAAAACTTGCCAATTTCCCTGAGGTGCTACTGAATTCTTAACTATTTCCTCCTTCTCATGTGAAGATTAACTGACAATTTTTTTAACGGCAGTGTGAAGTTTTTGTATATGTTTCTTGTGCCCAAACTGCTCTATTGGACAGCAAAGAATTTTTGGCCCCAGTTATCACACCTTTTGAAGCTGTATTAGCTTTTAGCAGGTACATTGCATTATTGACACCAGTTACATACTACTCGTGAATTACAAACTTATCGGAAGTCTGGCATTGAACTTGAAGAATATGTTCTTTGACATTTTTATTAAATCTGAGAAACGTTTATAGGGGAAGAGAATGGACTGGCGAATATCTCTTGGATTTTAAGGATTTAATCACTTCAGAGAAACCAGAAGTTGCAAGCAGAAGTGAAGAAGCTCGTTTTTCATTTATCAAAGGCGGATATGTGGAAGATGATTGTCCTCAAGGTATTGTGCACTTGGATCTATATATCTGTCACTGTGTGCACGAGTTTTGTTGACATATTGAAGTTCGTGCACCTTTAATGTGTTATTTATTGAGTTCCATCTTCCATGTGGAAGCCCTAGTAGTCCTGCACCTTTCTCTCTCCTTTTTTTTTTCTAAACCATACGTGGTTTCTGACCATTTTGCCCCACAGAAAACGAGGAGCACCCAGAAACAGCACTTGCACTGGCTGAGCTAACGGAGAAGGCCCTAAGCGTCAGAAACCAAAACAACGATGCAGTTCTTTACCAAGGAGGTGCAAAGTCTGCGATTGACTACCTCAAGGCGCGGTCCTACCGTGGTCTCACAGGAGAATACGACGAAGCACTGGACACTATCTTGGTAGGCCGGACAGGGAGGGCTGCTGGTTACTCTGAGGAGAAAACAAAGAGCTCGCAATGAAGGAATGCTGCATGCGGTGGTGCTGGCATTTTGCATCCTCTTGATTCATTTTCATGGGAGAAGTGAGGGCTTGGACGGGGTGTTTTCGGGCCTTCTCTGGCTGTTCTTTCAGTTTTGTATACTAGAAACTACTGTATTCACAGGGTCAATTTTGTTGTGAGCCATGGGCCTTGTGGAAATGTGTGTGCATTTGTTTGGGACTTGTGATATATACAGAGTCTTTCAATTCAAGTAGATCTTTTGCAAATTCAAGCTGCAGGGGAGACTTTGACAGTATATTTTTTATTGGACGAAACAAAATTCCATGTGCAAGATATACTGGTAATGTACATCAAGGGGAGGGGGATGTACAAAGCTTCAAGCCAAGCCCAAAGGCTTATTAAAAGAAAGCTCCTTCATCCTAAAGGAGAGAAGATAAATATTCTCTTCCAGTAAAGGCTCCATTAAAAACTGGCGTTTTTCTGACTCGGATATTTGCCATGTGAAAAGAGATCTTCCAGTAAAGTTGCAGAGAGTGCACATGTAGTCATTGCTCACTGGTGACATGAAGACCACCTATGGTGTTGAGCCTATATAATTCAGGAGAAGCCAAGCGAAGGCTAACTTAAAGAGGTCCAGATCAAGTTGATTGAGGTAACAGCGTTAGTGTGTTGAAAAGCCATAAGAGTAGTCCTACCTCCTGTAGGAGTAGGAGGGGCCGGGAAAATCATAACCTCGGCCTATTGTCAGAATGTAGACCACTAGTCTAGGAGGTGCTGTACGAGGTGTACTCATGGCCCCAAATATACTGCCAAGAGTCACAAACCACCCAGCGGTACTACCGACAGAAAAACTTCATGTAGTGGTACTACCGCTTCAGGTACTACCGCTTGGCCTAGATTCGGTAGTACTGCCTCCTGAAACTTCTCCTTTTCATCATGTTCTCATCTGGTCTTTTGTCCGTCTTTGAAACCTCATCGGGGATTTCTTGAGTGTCATACCTGAGTACACACAAAGTATCGGAATGAAGTAGCAATTCATTCAAAGGGATGCTTAGATCACAAATAGAGAGGAGCGAGTTCGCCTTATCATGGAGGGTTTTAATTGTAACTCTTATCATTGGACTAATGCTGGTACTTGGTGTGGTTAAGTTGGGTTGGGCTACATCTATAATGGGGGAAACGGAGCCAAGGTGACGGCGATGATATTGTGAAAATGGAGCCAAGCCAAGTCATATTTCGTTTCTTTCACTTTTTGACCAGCTAGCCAGTGGATCGCATCATACTTTAGAAGAAAACTAGGTAAATTTGGTGCGGCGGCACCGCCGCACCCGTGTGGTAAAATTCAAATTTGAAATCGTTGATGTTTAAAAATTGCGTATATTTGAGAATCATTTGAATGCAAAGAGAGTTTTTGTTTAAAATCGTTTAGGTTTCGAAAATTTGTCGATTTGGAAAGTTATGTAGATTTTAATTATTTTCACGTTTGTAAAACGGTTAGTTTTGCAAAGCAGCTGAAATTTTTAAACATTCAAATTTGTTTGCCGTGCTATGACGATAGGATCGAAATTTGAAAATAGACTTGGATATTGTCGGAGTGCAAAGAAAGCTTATGGTTAAAATTTGTTCAGATCCCGATATTAGTTCGAAAGACTTAGAAGGCATTTGAAAGTTTCAAATAGCCAAATTTGAAAGTTGAATTATGTTGGTGTAAATTTCGCGGGGCTGTGCCCGTGCGATTAAATTCAAATTTAGAATATGCTCATGTATTAAAGGTGTGGAAATTTGGGAATCATTGAAATGCAAAGAGAACGTACGTTTGGAAAATTGTTCAAATTTCGGATAATGTCTCTTGGTAGAATTCAAATTTGGAAAAATATCCTTTTTTAGAGAGTGTGGAAATTTGGGAAATTATTGATTTTATATTAGATGTTTAATTTAGCTTAATAATTAGAGGAAATACATTATATGAGAATTTGTGGAATTTTATTTAAATCCAATGCATAATTAGGAGATATGGGTTTGTATTCTTTGCAGTTATTCATCTAGTGAAGCATTAGTGGGAAAACTTATCTTTATATATTTGGAGGAAGTGTTTTTTTTTTTTTTGAAGCACTGAACGTTTTTGGAATTTTTTTTTTTGCCATAAATTGCAAGTATTTATTTCTTCTGATCGGTCGGATACATATTTTGCAGGTGGATAGGTTCAAAAATATTGTTTTTTTGAACACTTTTTGTTTTATGCAAATTGTAACTTGTGAGGTGTTAAATATGTTTTTTTTTTTTTTGCATTTCGTATGTATGTGTGGAATTATTGTAATTAGTAAATAATTTATCTTTATATATTTGGAGGAAGTGTATTTTTTTTAAGCACTGAACGTTTTTGGAATTTGAAAACATTTTTTTTTGCCATAAGTAGCAAGTATTTATTTATTCTGATTGGTTGGATACATATCTCGTAGGTGGATAGGTTCAAAAAAATTGTTTTTTTGAACACTTTTCATTCTATGCAAATTGTAACTTGTGAGGTGTTGAATTTTTTTTTTTTTTTTGCATTTCATATGTATGTGTGGAATTGTTGTAATTAGTAAATTTAAAGTATTTAGCTCTTGTGTGTTTTTTTTTGAAATATATTTTAGAAATAAGAAAATAGTCGAATATTTTTAGAGAAGAAGAACGTCATGGGGAAATACATTTTTTTAAGTTGGTTGAAGTGTTGAAATATATTTTGAAATTTAGAAAATGATCGAATATTTTTTGGAGAGGAAGATTGTCATAGGAAAATTCGAATTTGAAAGCGTCGGTATTTTAAAATTGTGTAGATCTGAAAATTGTTGGAATGCAAAGAGAGCATACGCTTGGATTTGTCATCACAATTTGCATGGGAAATCATATAGGTGTACGTACATGAATTGTTTGCTGCAACTAAATGGGATTACTAATATTTAGACTGACAGGTTGTATCAGCATGAAAAACTATTGTTATAGAAATCTTCAACTTGTAGGAACCGCACAAATAATTGTAATTTTTCGGATAATAGGAGAAATAGACGCATAGTTTTTTAGAAGTGTAGCACACACAGATTTTGCATATACTGTGTACAATTTGTAGCATATTTAGAGGCATGTCAGCATTTCTTGGTAAACTGATAGTTTTTAGAAGAGTAGAACACAAAGGTTTTACATATACTGTGTACAATTTGCGGCATATTTAGAGGCATGCCAGCACTTCTTGATAAACTATGTTCCTGGTCTTGTTGGTAGGTTCTCCGTTCTCATCGAGGGCCAAAACTTTTAATCCCTTTCTCGATGTCACCCGTGATACAGCCACATAGAATTGACCATGAGAAAACACAGGTTTTGGCAAATAAACTCCTACCTTGTTAAGTGTTTGCCCTTGACTCTTGTTGATCGTCATTGCATAACAAACTCGTACTGGTACTGCCGCCGTTGCAGTGTAAAAGGCCACTTTGTAGCTGCATGTAGTACAATTCTGGGGATACATACACTATTTCCTATATTGCTCCCAGTCATTATTTTTGCTTCAAGGACCCACTCGCCTAGCCTGGTAACCAATAAACGGGTACCATTGCACAATCCAATAGACTGGTTGATATTCCTTAGCAACATTATAGGTACACCCACCTTCAATAGAAGTCTGTGTTTAGGAAAATTGGGTGGTTCCACTTCATGAAGAAATTCTGGAGGATATAACAAATCTGCATCTGCCATGTGATCCATTGTTTTACAAATAGAGTCGCAGCTGTCAAATATGGTGGCATCATTAGGGACCATTGAAAAAATTGTATCGTTGACACAATCAGCAACTTTGTTTGTTGGACAAACAATTGCACGGTTTGCCAGATATAAAGGATCGGAGTACCTCTCTGTAAATGAATCATAGATGGTGTCAATGAGTGTTACCATGTAGTTAGACGTAGGCAGTAGTGCTATATCAGCAGGTAAGGTGATCCACGAAGGACTGGATTCTCCTTCATGCTTGTCCATCGGTGTATTTCCATTGCCTACATCAAGAATCCACTGGGCAAATGCATCAAGCTCAATCTTTTCAACAGGAGACAGTGCAGGATTTGATAACCTCATGTTTTCTTGCAATTGAAAAATAGTGGTGTCTTTCCATAGAAATGAGCTAACTAATGATGCATTAAGCACCTCTGATCTACTTCCTCCTTCGACAACTGGCAGGATCTGTCTAAAATCTCCACCTAAGACCACTGTCTTTCCACCAAAAGGGAGAGTTTTCTTAGAATTGTCGTCAACTGATAGGACATCTCTCATACTCTTGTCTACGGCCTCGAAACATCGTCTATGTGTCATTGGAGCCTCATCCCATAGTATAAGTGCAGTTTTTTGTACTAACTTAGCCAAATTGGTACCTCGAGAAATATTGCACATTGTGCGGGCTTTTATTTCCAGGGGTATTCTAAATCTCGAGTGAGCTGTTCGCCCTCCTGGAAGAAGCAAAGAAGCTACACCAGATGATGCAACTGCTAACACAATGTTGTCATCTGCTCGTAAAGCTGTTATTATAGTATTCCAAAGAAATGTCTTGCCGGTTCCACCATGGCCAGAAATAAAGAACAACTCTCCAACATCGCTTGAAACTGAATCCATGATTTTGTCGTAAATATATCTCTGCTCCGAATTCAGTTTTGCATGAAGAGTGGATGCTGTTCTTCTTAGATAATCTTTGTCATACTGCATTTCTTCTAGTATTAGCCTGTTGCCAAGTAGCTGAGCACCAGCCTGACAATCTGTAGATATGTTAAAAGACGAAAGAGAATATCCATTCCTGCCAAACATAACAGACAATTCTTGCAATAGTTGTGAGTATAGATATTCAGGAGGAATAATTAAACTTTTATCATCTAAAGAATGCATTATTTGAATTGCTAAATCGTCACTCATATATTTTGAGTAGCTGTCAAGAAGTCTTTGCCCATTATTAACACCACAAAACAACAGGACTGTCATAAACAAATGCCTTAGCTGAAAGGAGGTGGCCCATTGGATTGCTTCATCGAATAACAGGAACCATTCATTATCGTTACCAACCAGCCCACGGGCCTCGCAGGCCGCTTTGTAAGAAACATATAATTTACCGTTGTAGGTTTTGATATCTTCAAAACTTGTAGCTCCTTGGACAATATTGAGCAACATTCTTAGAAAGAAAAGCTCATTTGTGGTAGGATGCACGTTGTAAATTCTGCCAATTGGAGGACCGAATTTTTTATCAAATGTTCTTCGTTTCCATAGCTTAGATGTTCTGTCCCAAATCCACTTAGAGGGAAAGTCTAAATAAGTCAGGTGTCGGGCATCTTCATATCGTTGATTCGCAACGAACCATTCAGTGAGCATGGTCTTATACTTATTAGGATTGGCCATAACATCGATGAGATTTTCATTCTCACTAAATATGACTCGATTCATATTTGGAAGATGTACAATCAGCCTTTCAACAGAAGGCTCACGAACATGAATATCATATGCAAAAAGACGCCAATCAGCTTCACAAGTAGACAAATATCTGCGAGTGAACATATATACACAATCAAGTATAACAGTGCATTTGTAAAATCATAATACACAATAATCTTTAAACAGATGAGTACTTACCTACTGTTGGCGTAATCTTCTATCTCGTTAATCCCAGTGGCGTGAGGATCTGAAAAATCATGCGAGGGATGTAGCCCTACACGTGCCATGTCATGGCCCTTGGCAAGATATTTGAACAAATATTTGAGTAGGTTTGTTTTGTTACACCATTCTACATTGATATGTGCCTGAAATTTTTTGAGCAATGCCATGTTATATGGCACAATCCATCTGTTATCTAGACGGATACCATTTTTTGTAACATAGCGACCATTTTTTTGACGGCGATACACTGGAAACCCCTGTCCATCTATTGTCGTCTCTTCGTTAAAGTCTTTAGGATAGTGTTTTGTGCATTTACCATCCTTCATGCAAGGAGAATGCGGATTGTACTCGCCACATGGTCCGTGAACCATAAATTCTTCCACAAGTGCGTACCCAAGCGGATCGTCTTTATAGTCTGGAATTTCGGCAGATATGTAAGAATCAATGGTAGCAGGTGTAGGATCCTCAGTATCTGTTTTTAGCCACACAAGCGAGTGTATATGAGGCAATCCTCTTTTCTGAAATTCAACAACATATAGATCTACATGGGACAAAAATAAAAGTAGTTAATTAACAGCAATACATCTATATACATGAGGAAAAAACATGTAACAAAAGAAAACTCTTCATGCAATAAATCGTATAAATCACATTGAAGCAAAGAAAAGGCATACATGCACTGACGGGACCAAATGTTTTTCCTTTTCGGACACCTTTAACATATGAATTTATTTTCATCTTGAACACACGTGTAACCAAATCGGGCCTGTCGGCGTATGTTTGACCGGGTTCCATAAGTAATGCATCCGCTATCTCATCCCATTTTGGATTGCATGTAAAAGTAACAAAAAGATCGGGCGCTCCAAATACACGACAGAGAGCCATTCCATCTTGATAATTTTGGATCATGTATCGCGGGCCACCAGTATAGCTAGAATGGAGTATATATTGAACACCAATATTCTTTCCAAAAGAATTACCTTCACCAATAGCATCTGATATACCCTGATATGTCTCAGATCTGAGAGTATCCTGGTTCCAAAAGTGGTAGCTCAACCTGCATGATTCGATACATGAATATGCGTCCACATCCAACTGATGACTGGCTCGACCACAACATGTGAATGGATTAGGCTCTCCTCTCCTATAGTGTAATCTGTAATTGTAATATTCAAGCTGTGACACTGTCTGCCGGCTTGTTACAGAGGCACCCTCTACCTCCTGGTACTTTATACCAAGATGGAACCCTCTGGAAGCATGAGGAAATAATAAGGGGTACTGAAGAGCCATAAGAGAAGGATTAAGAGGAGATATCCGTTGAAAAGCTCCTGATTCCTTTTGCACAATGACATCAAACCTATTGGTCTCAACATCGAAATCACCGACAATAAGAGCAGCAAGTTCTGACGCCACCGGAAGAGAGTAACGATTTCCATGCTCTGTACCTTCATGGCCAAACAACTTTATAGAAACTTCTGGACAATCAGGTGAAAATAACCTTTGCTCTGCCATGCGGAATGTTTGCACAAGAGGATTACACTCATTCAGCATAGTCCGAAGGGAATCAACGACGATGGGATCAGGTTGTTCTCTCCGAGAACGGCTAGAACGATCACTATAAATTGCAGAGCTTGTCCCTTCATTAACTGGAACAGATTTAACCCCTTCATCTCCGTCAGTAGGAAATAGATGCAACCTCCGATCCAACTCATGCTCAGTATCATAGATGTATAATTGAGAAAATTTAGGCACAGGATTGTCAGCTGGAGGAAGCAAAGAACCAATTTGATGGCAAACAACTCCGCAAATCTTGAAGACATATGGACCACTCTTCATGTTCACACTCCTATCAACATGAACTCCAAGTGACGTAAAAGCAAACATAGAATTATACTCACGGATTAAGCGCATGAACTTTCTAGATTGCGCATCACCGTCGAAGCGAAGCAATTCAGCCAACGGGGACGGCCAATCAGGATAGACAGGAAGAGACACTTTGCCACCACGACAACAACCAGTGTAGACAACCTTTTTGATTTTCCTCTCTGTACTAAGGCTCTTACAGCGTTCCTTGTACCAAAATGGAGCAGCACAATGCCTGCAAACATGATGGGGGTAACCAGCATAGGACCTATCATGCCAATCACCTAGAAAGGACATACATATTATGAAATGACAACATCATCTATCATAAAGAAATATAAACTAAAAGCTAGAGAGTATGTACTAACGCTTTAACATGTTGATAAATTCAGTTGTTAAAGGTAGACGACCCCGAACCCGATATCCCGCTTTTAGACATGCATGATGCCGACGAAGATTCATCCGCATTCGACGATTCGCCGTAGCACGGTGAGCAGGAACGAATGGAGCTCCAGCAACTGTACATAGGGAAAAAGTAAAAATTCTACGCCTATCTAAAAATAACTGAGAACGAATTTAGAGCAGCAAATAAAGTCATATTAAACACAGAATGAAACATGTACCGAAAGATCTGTCACCGTCAAAATCCTGAGCAAATGTTTCATTAGGAATATCGGAGAGATTTTCATCCCGTAGACGTGTGGAATCGCCATTCATAGGCACCGAAACAGATGGAACGTCGTCATAATATGTAACTGATGCGTGATCAGACGGAGATAAACAATGAGCAGGCAAAGGAGCCCATGAATCCATAGACGATAATTGGGGCAATTCATCAACATTCATCTGAGGCCTGTCACGTAAATTATGACGATCACCTGCAGTAGCAATCTCTTGTACATCACACGGAAAATAATACTATAACCAGAAGAGTAAACTTGTGAAGAACTACAACTTCCTCTATGAAAACAGTACTGGTCGAGATAAACCAAAACCTGGCATAGCAAACTCACAGATAGACGATGGCCGTACAGAGCCTTCAGTAGGTAAGGTATTGTCATCACGTGGTAAATGGAACCCCGCAGTGTCAAGTTGGCCTGCAAGGAAAAAGGAAATAAATTATCTGAAATCGAAATCGTATGAAACTGGCGACGAACAGGAACACTGGGGATATCCGAATGGGAATTAAAAAATTATACCCATAGGACGCTTGCCAAGCCAAATATCGCGTCGCCTCTGCGTATCTCCTTGCATTAACGCAGAGGAAACAGCACTATGATCAGCCGATACACCGATAGAAGATCGTGGCGAAGAAGTAGCATCGCATGAAACGGAAACATCATGGGTAGGAGCAGCAAGTGAGGAGACACGACGGCGCGAACGAACAGGGGAAGCAAGGGATGTATCATCTGGCCGACGACGGCGGCGAGACCCGAAGCAGGCGGTAAAACAGAGGAAGGTCCAGAAGAAGGAAAGGCACCTAGAGCAGGAACGTGCACCCATGGATTAATCAAACAAAACACAACAAAAAAAGCACCAGGATGCAAAGAAACACAATCAGCCGGTAATACCTTGAGTAAGAAAGGCAGCAGCACCATCAAACCTGTCCCGAGCATCGCAGGAACGCCCGCGGCCACGGCCGCGCCCGCGCCCACATGGCGAACGCCTGGCACCCGGACCGCGAGTCACATCGTGCAGACCACGCCGGCGCCGAGGCGCAGTATCAGCAGCATCAACCGGAGAAAACATGGACAACGCGCAGCGCTGGATTTCTTCCGGGCATATGAACGAACACCTCACGGGCCGAAAACGAAACGCGGCCAAAGCGGCGACCACGGCGGGCCGTAGGGGCAGAGGACGACGGCCCCGATCAGGAGCACGGGAGGACGTCGAGGCAGAGCAGACGGGCTTGAAGCGTCGACCTCGGGACGGCGCTGGAGCAGGAGGGGCCACGGGCGGCGGTCGGGCGCGGGCCGACCTGCAGCGAGTCGGCGAGGGGACGGCGGGTGGCGACCGAGGTCGGGGCGAGATTGGCGCGGCGCGCCGGAGTCGGAGGAGAGGAGAAGCAGCCGAGAGGCGCTCGTCCTGGGCGACAGCCGGTGGAGCGGAGCTGAGCTAAGTCAGGCGCCGGTGGAGGGGGCTGTGGGCGACGCAAGCGGAGCCAGCCACGGAGGAGGCTACGCGGGGGACGTAGTCGGCGGCGGCGGAGGAGTGCGGAGCGCCAGAGTCGGCGACGGCGGTGGAGGGTGGAGCGACGCGCGAGAAAAGCACGCTGAGGAAAAGCTGGAGCGGCAGTGTTGATTTCTCCGATTGCGTTGTCAAAAAGGACACGGCAAGGCACGGCGCATGTAAGCGGCGAAGGATGGAACGCGTGGGCTGATCCTGGTCGGCAGTGGATAATGCATTTCTACAGTGTCGTGGCACACGTGGGTAGGCGGAGGGAACGCTGGAACGGTGAACTTCGATAGGCTGGTAAAATAGATTAGATAGGCACTGTAGAAGTGCTCTATGTAGCACTGCGTGACGTGGACACGCTCAGAGCGAGGCTTAAAGGGTTAGCTTTGATACATTGATAGATGATAGAAAATGATAAGCATTCCAGGTCTACGAACAACTATCATGGCTCTACGGGCAAGGGACGCGGAAGCGGTGTCGACTAACACGAGTAGCACCAAGCGTAACATAAGCGTTATGTGATACAATGATTTTTCAATAGTTGTTTCGACTGTAGCTAGAGACTACGTTGTGCTATAAGCCTATAAGTCTATAACAACCACAGGGGAAACTGGTAATTTGTGCTTCGATTTATCGAATAAGCATCAATTATGTTCCTTGTTGCTGAATTCTGGACTCCACAACTTCTCTAAACTATATCACGAGATCAAAATACCGAAAACGATAGTCTTTCCTATTGAAATAAAACCATTTTGAACAATATTACATAAAAGGTTAGAACTTAGGATAGACAGCATTTATGGATATTTTTTAATAACTTCTAATATTTATTGGTGATAATATACATTACTCGTAAGTTTTTTTTGCTGGAACTACGGCGGGCCGGGGCCAGCCTAAACTTTTATATAAGAACAGCCAGGTTAGATTACGCGGGGCCCAAAGGCGTTATGTGATACAATAAATTTTCTTGCAGTGACCCCGGGAGGCTCGTCGACCGCGTTGAATATGGGAGAGTTGCGTCGTTTCCAAATGTTCCAAAGAACTGTAGAGATCCCACGCCATTTCGATGGAAGGGGGCAGGGGGCGGGCGCGCAAGGAGGAAGTAACCACCACACTTCCTGCGCGCGGTGGCACCCAAGCATCAGGTGATGAACAACTTCGTCTTCATCGCATGATGGGCATGAGGGAGAGTCGATGAGAGAATGGCGGAAGCGCCTTTCATTGGTGGAGACACGACGGTGGTGGACAAGCCAGTTAAAAATTCTGCAATTATTAGGTTCAGTGTTTAGCCACATAACTACTGCAAACTCATCAAATGGCAAGTGTCTAAAAAAATCAGCATAAATGCCTTTATTCAAGACAGTTTTGTTGGTGAAACGATTGAGGCGACAGTCACAACTATTAATAAGGGTCGAGACCAAAACCACCAATAAGCTGGGTGATGACGGGCAGCTCGAAGGAGGCGACAATGGAGAGGCGGGGAGCAAGAAAGCCGAGAAGGCGGAGGAAACAACAGACCAGACAGAAATATTAGGACGAGTGGTATGAGAGGCCAGAGCAGGGAACACAATCTGCCAGGGGCAGCTGACCGGGCCAACGATCAAACCAGAAGGAAGTAAACTCCCGGAAACAATAGCCACCAAGGAGTTCGAGCGGAAGGTGGAAGGGTGGAAATAATTTCCTTCCATATAGGAGTATCAAGGTCGTGATTGTCTCGTAGGTCGCGGAAGAGTTCCAGCTGTAGAAACGGCAAAACCACGAGGCCCAGGGGCCATGGAGCCGGCATGAAGCTTGGAAACGAATTTTAAAAGGAGGGAGGAGTTTTGTGAGGAGAGGCAAAGGATACAAGCCCGGAATTTTCAAACAGCTCCCGAGCTACATAGAGCCCATTTTGTGAAAAAAATCAAAATCGACACTTTTGAGTTTCCAAAAATCGAGAAACAATTCCAAAAAGTTGATAGTGTTGATATCTACAAGCGTACAAAATTTTAACTCAAAATTCGTTATATTTTGGGCTGCACAAAAAATAAAAATGGGTGGATATAGGTGGTGAACAATACATAGTTTCAAATATTTGAAATTTCCCCGATTTGTCTTTTTTTCTGTGCCCCAAAATACAACGAATTTTAAATTAAAATTTTACACACTTGTAGATCTCGACACTATCTACATTTGATTTTTTTCATGATTTTTAGAAACTTTAAATATCATTTCGATTTTTTCAAAAAAAAAAGAGCTTCAATGTAGCTCGGGGGCTATTTATCCTCTCAAGCCAAGCCCCCTTTAGACTTAGGTGTGCAAACGTCTGTCCAAGCCACTTTGCATTTTCTGCCGTTGCAGGAGTCTTGCCCGGTTCAGAGGAAAGCGTGACGACGCTTGTCAATGGTGCCCTAAGGAAGGATGCCGACAGCCATGGCGTGAGAGAGGGCACAAACAGTTTACAAATAGTAGAACAAAATCAAGTTGAGTGGACCGTGGTCATTCTGTTGTGTTTCCAACATCTGCATGAAATTACCCTGTTTTCAATAATAGTTGTGTAAATGCATGCACATGGTTTAATTTATCCATCTAAAAAAGATTTAATTTATCTTCCGAGTATTTCACTATGTTTCTGCATGTTTCTAGTACTTCTACTATTAGCATGTTTGACAGTGAAAGAGCTGATTAGTCAAATGTATCAAGCTATCAACTGTAAGATTAACTAATTGTACTTGTAATAACAAGTGTTATGTGGATTAGGGTATGCACATGCGTTGGATAATCTTAAAGAAGCAACTGTGGAATTATGCAATTTAGATTGTCTAAATTATCAAATTTAGTATGCAGATGTTCTGTGTTGAGAAACGAGACCTTTATCAAGCCCTACCGTCGAAAAGCAATGTCCTCAACCTAATGAAAACTCACACAATGACGATTTGCATTTACAAAATTTTGATTTACAGAACTTCGTGAATAGTTGTTCTAATGTGGTAGGGTACGGTCCACGCGCATATAATCTTGGAGGACTTACATAGGGTATATCCATAGTGTGGAAGGTCAAACAAGGTAACTCTGATATTGTTTTACTGGTTGAGGGCCTTCTTTATCTGTGCTTTCAATTTCGTTAGCTAGAAACTGTTGTATCAAGGGCCAGTTTTGTTGTCAGCCATGAGCCTTGTGGAAATCTGTGCGCAGTTGTTCAGAAATTGGGATATACACAATTTGCCAATTGAAGTAGAATTTTTTACCGTACGGTTTATTGTCCCACTGTCTACCCAATTTTTTTTGCCGCAGAGCTGTAGGGGGAGGCCTTGACTGTACATATTTAATTAAGAGAAACAAAAGTTATTAACAAGATATGCTGGGAATGTACGTCAAGGGAGAGGGATGTACGAAGTTTCAAGCCAAGCCCTAAGAAAAGGCTGAAGTATCCTTTTTGTACTGAAATTTCCAGGAGCCATGACTAGGATTAACATTGTGAATTTTTTTTTTGCGTCTCTCTGAGTCTGAGATGTTCCATGCAGCCACAATGAAGGCTTCCATTAATAAGGCAAGAAGGTCCATGTGAAAGGAGATCTTCCAGCAGGCTCTAGAGAGTGCAGATGTAGTCATCGATGACATGAAGATTGTGCCTCATGTTGAGCCTATACATATCATTCAGGATAAACCAGAGACTAACTCGAATGTCCGGATCCAGGTGATCGAGGTAAGAGCGTCAGTGTGAAAAGCCAAAGAGTAGTATTTCCTGTGGGAGCAGGAGGTGCCGGGAAAATCATGAACTCATCGTAGTCAGGACATCCTGACCACTAGCCTAGGAGGCGCTGTAGAAAGCAACCACGTTGTCCCAAGTGCACTGCCGGGAGGCACTCAACAATAGTCAATGTTGTGTTGATAGTATATTGTGGGAATGGAGTCAAGCTTGTGCTGACAATACCGTGGAAATGGAGCCAAGGCATCTCTTGTTCCCGCAAGCCTTTGACCAGCCAGCCACTGGGTCTCATCATACATTTGAAGAAAATGATCAGATGAATATGATCAGCATACCTCTGCGGCAACCACTTCATGGATCTATGTGCAGACAAGTGATGACAAAGGTGGAGTCAACTAGCATGGAAAGGAACATACATATTACATTACATGATATAATCTGTATCGAATAAAGTTGCCTTGACTTGATTCTCAGAGCACAAATTCTGATCTGGTGTGATGTCTACCATTTTGGTCTTCCGTCCCTTGCAACTAATAGTAAAGGCCTGAAAATTTCAGGCCATGTCTGGTCTTTCCAATCGTGTTTGAGCTGAGATAGAAATGTATACTATGCCAATCTAAATTTGTTCATATTAAAGATGTTGGTAGCTTGGTACATCTTATAATTCAGAATGGAGGGAGTACTAAATTGGCTCATGTTGCCAATGTTAGTACTGGTTCGCTAATTGATGCAGCGTTTTTTACAGTTGGGTCTGCTAATGTCTGGTCTTTCCAATCGTGTTTGAGCTGAGATAGAAATGTATACTATGCCAATCTAAATTTGTTCATATTAAAGATGTTGGTAGCTTGGTACATCTTATAATTCAGAATGGAGGGAGTACTAAATTGGCTCATGTTGCCAATGTTAGTACTGGTTCGCTAATTGATGCAGAATAATCTGGATGTTGCAATACTTCAAACAAGCTCAGTACATGTTCGGACAGTGGGTGAGATTTAGTATGACACCTTACTGTCATATTTTTCATAATTAGCTAATGATCAAACATTTAAAGCTATAGCTTAATACTGTGTACTTTAAAATGAAACAATTCAGATTTGCTGTGATATTCGTTTGTTGATTGTTGAGATCATGAGATGTGTTACAATGGGGATATGATTGGAACCTGATATTTGATTATTTCGTATTTGAATTTGACATGAATAACAACCTGTGATATTGGAGAGATGATTTTGCTCCCTCATGCCTTTAGCCAGCAAGGTCTATAGTTTTTAGGTTATAACAAATGTCTGGTCGCCAACTAGTACATGGTGACTAAAGCTTTTAGCTACCAACTTACCACACATCCCTTGACCCTTTGTTACAAGAGATGGCTAGTTAGTAGTCACCGAGTAACACACGGTGGCTAAATACTTCTAGCTACCATGCAGAAAGACCTCCATAAAGAAGCCAAGAAGGGCCATGTGCAAGGAGATCTTCCGGCAGGGAAGCTGCAGAGGGTGCATATGTGTAGTCGTTGGTGACATGAAGACTGCGCCTCCGTATTGAGCATATATTATTCAGCAGAAGCCAAGAAAAAGGCTAACTTAGAGGTCCACATGCAGGTGATCGAGATAAGAACCTGTGCCTGTTGAGAATGAAAAGAGTAGTAATTTCTATAGGAGCAGGAGGCGCCGGGAAAATCATAATCTCGAACTTGTTTCAAAATCCTGACCAATAGTCTAGGAGGCGCTGTCTCAAGTATACATCCAGGTCCCATTGTAAATCTGATCGTCAAGTTTGTGTTGATAGTAGATCCAGGAGCCATCCTATATCTGTTCGTCAAGTATGTGTTGATGGTAGATCCAGGAGCCATCGTATATCTTCCGTTTATTTGAACCTTTGACTAGCCAGCACATAACATCAAACTTGCTGAGAAAATGAACATCATTCCAGTGTTCCAACCACTCCATGGATCTGTGGGGCAAGCCACGACGAGGGTGGAGTCAACTAGCATGGAAAGCAACGTACACATTACTTGACTGTAGCTAGCGACAATGGATTTTCCTATAAATACCATATAAGTAAAGGCCATTCTAGTACACACGGTCAACTCAACTCGATCCAGGTCGTCGCTGGGAATTGCTCTGCTGCCACCGGTGTCTCTGCCGTGCCACCACCACTGATATCGATCAGCCGTAAGCAAAGTAAGCCTAACTTGTTCAAGCATCTGTTCGTGTCACTCATCTAGCTTTTGCTTCTCTTCACATACTGCATTCATCACTAAGCCTCACAGTTAAAAAGAAAACTCTGTTTCATGTGTGTCGCACATACGTACAATTAATATGAGTGAATCATCCCGAACAACCTAGAGAAAAGGGAGAGCTAGCTAAAAGTTAAGCTAAATCATTTTAAGGTAGTAAACAACCTACAGAATTCACCCCAGGCTCTTTTCTAATTACTTTCTTTTGTCTATGCATATGAACATTACAGAGATCTGGCAAAAATAGCATATACTACAAGGCAATGAAGGACATTGCAATTGGGCAGTTTCTCCTGCTGCTCACAGCTTGCAGTGCTGCGCAATCCGTCCCCAGCTCCAGCCCCGGGATCGAAACGGACCGGCTTTCCCTGCTCGAATTCAAGAAGGCCATCCTCCTTGACCCACAGCAAGCCTTGGTATCATGGAACGAGAGCACCCACCTCTGCGACTGGGAAGGCGTCTCCTGCAGGACCAAGGATCCGCGTCGTGTCGTCTCTCTTCGCTTCACGAACCGAGGACTAGTCGGACAAATCTCTCCTTGGCTTGGGAACCTGACGTTCCTCAGAAATCTTGCCCTGCCGACAAACAGTCTCACCGGGCAAATCCCTCCATCCCTTGGCCACCTTCGTCGCCTCCAAACAATATACTTGAGCAACAACACTCTGCAGGGGATTATACCCAGCCTTGCAAACTGTTCTAACCTCAAGGTTGTGTGGCTGAACAACAATGGTCTGACTGGGCAAATCCCTGCGGATTTCCCTCCAAACATTCAACAGCTGCAGCTTTCGTCAAACGACACTGGTGGAACCATCCCTCCTTCTCTCGCCAAAATGACAAGGCTGATGAAGATTAGCTTTGCGTTTAATCGTATCGAGGGAAGCATCCCTGATGAACTTGCAAAGTTGCACAGGCTAGAGATTCTTTATGTGGGGAGTAATCAGTTGGTAGGCAGGTTCCCACCAGCCATCCTCAATCTTACTAATCTCATTGGCATGGGACTCAATACAAATTTGTTAAGTGGTGAGCTACCTTCTGATCTCGGTAACTCTTTACCAAATCTCCAAATACTCTCATTCGCCCAGAACTTCTTTCATGGCCAAATCCCACATTCATTCGTTAACATGTCCGATCTACAAGTCTTTGACATATCAACGAACAATTTTACAGGGGTTGTGCCTAGATCCATCGGCAGACTCTCCAAACTTGTCAAGTTCAATATTGAGACAAATAAACTCCAAGCATGCAACAAGCAAGAGTGGGAGTTTATGAGTAGCTTATCGAACTGTACTGAGCTACAAGGTCTATCTTTAGCAAGCACTCGTCTAGAAGGTCAGGTGCCAAGTTCATTGAGTAACCTTTCCATTCATCTTCAGCATCTATACTTGGGACAAAATCAGTTGGCTGGAAGTTTTCCTCCCAGCATTGCAAACCTTCCCAACCTGATCATTCTAGGACTGGATTACAATCAATTTACAGGCGTCGTACCACAGTGGCTTGGAGTTTTCGAGAACTTGCAAAAACTAAGCTTATCCACCAACTTGTTTACAGGCAACATTCGTTCCTCCCTTTCCAATTTATCTCAATTAACAGAACTCCTTCTAGACACAAACCAATTCACTGGGCACATATCTGCAAGCTTGGGAAACCTTCAATCGCTTGCAACACTGAGCATTTCCAATAATAATCTTCAAGGTGGGGTACCGGAGGGGATCTTCAGAATCCCAACAATTGCGCGAATCAGGTTATCGTCCAACAACCTTCATGGACTTCTTCCAGCTGAAGTAGGCAAAGCCAAGAAACTCATGATCTTGTTGCTTTCATCCAACAAGTTATCTGGAAATATATCTAGCACTTTGGGTGATTGCAAAAGTTTGGAAGACATTGAGTTAGACAATAATATTTTCAACGGAAGCATCCCCACTTCATTTGGTAATCTATTTAGCCTAAAAGTTCTGAACTTGTCATACAATAACCTAACTGGACCTATACCAGATTCTCTTGGCAAACTTCAGCTTCTTGAACAACTAGATTTTTCATTCAACCATCTTGAGGGTAAGGTTCCAATACATGGAATATTCAAGAACACAACTGCCACACATATTGATGGAAATAAGGGCCTTTGTGGTGGGGCAGCAGACTTACACTTGCCTGCATGTTCTGTTCTCTCTTTAAATTCATCTAAACAGAACCTATCTTTAGTACTCAAAGTAGCGACCCCACTTGCCTGTATCCTTTCACTTGCTATGGTGATCTTTGTCTTATTTCAATGGAGGAAGAACAATATGAGAATATCTATGCATATCTCTTCGCTCTCAATCGATAGCAAATTCCCAAATGTTTCTTACAAAGATCTTTCCAGAGCAACAGATGGATTCTCGGCGTCCAACTTGATTGGCAAGGGAAGATACAGTTCTGTGTATAGAGGGAAAATAATTCAAGATAAAACTGTGGTTGCTGTTAAAGTATTTTGCTTAGAAACAAGGGGAGCACCAAAGAGCTTCATTACAGAGTGCACTGCTTTGAGAAATGTTCGACACCGTAATCTAGTCCGTATCTTAACTGCATGCTCAAGCATTGATTCTAGTGGCAATGATTTCAAAGCCTTAGTGTACGAGTTCATGCCAAAAGGGGATTTGTATAACTTGCTGTACTCAACTGAAGACGATGGGAACTCTTCAAAATTAAGCTACATTTCACTAGCTCAAAGGTTAAGCCTTGTGGTGGATATATCGGATGCAGTGGCGTACCTGCACCATAACAACCACGGAAGTATTGTTCATTGTGATCTCAAGCCTAGCAACATTCTTCTCGATAATGACATGGTAGCTCATGTTGGAGACTTTGGACTCGCAAGGTTGCAAGTCTATCCTGTATCATCATCCTCTGGGGATTCGACATCAATTTCTTCGGTTGCGATAAGGGGAACCATAGGATATGCTGCTCCGGTATTTTTCATTTTTTAAGGCTGTTTAACTTGGAATTGTGACATTTAACCGATCTCTTGATATGTGCAATCTACAGAATATGGAGGGAGTGGTCAAGTTTCTACTGCCGCAGATGTCTACAGCTTTGGGGTGGTTCTACTCGAAATATTCATCCGAAGGACACCAACAGATGACATGTTCAAGGATGGATTGAGCATTGCAAAGTTTGCAGAGATTAACTTCCCTGACAAGATGTTGCAGGTTGTCAATCCACAACTGGCACAAGAGTTGTACCTTCCCCAAGAAGCTCAAGGTGCCGCTGAGCGTGCAGTACATTGCTTACTTTCTGTGCTTGATGTTGGCCTTTGCTGCACCAAGTCATCTCCAAGTGAACGCATCAGCATGGAGGAGGTGGCTGCCAAGCTGCATAGAATCAGGGATGCATCGCGCGGGAGTTTATGAGGAAACTGATGTAGTTGGACAATTGCAGCTTTGGATCCAAAATTGCAAAGGAATTGTCTTGTAGAAGTCCTTTTCTCATTTGAGTGACTTGCCACTGTTTATTGTTGAGTAGGTAAAAGGTGCAGTTGAAGAAAAGAAATATAACATACTTAGTGTACAGCTAAAATTCCAATTCTAGTCTTGCTTTCCACTTCGTGGCAAATATTTTCAAAGTAAATACCATTTCTCCTTCGTACAACATGGTGTGCTACTCAAGAGACAATGAGGGGACATTAATTCTTCTATTCTATATTGTTACTAGTATAGCTGTGGTAAAACAAAGAACTCAAGAGTGTTTACCTCCTCATACTTTGTGTTAACTACCTTGTGTTTTGCTCTCAGGAGTAGATACTACCATGCCGGCGCTTGTTACTTGTTAGGGCCTCACACATTGTGTTTATTGTGATGAACTGACTCTGATGTTCTAATACAGTGAAGGAAAGAAGCACCACATGCCCATGTCCATTGCGCTTCTCTAAAATTCCATTCATACAATTTTTCAGAATTATTATTGATTGTTGCAGACATGTTATTGGCCAGTATAGTTTTAAAAAGGTTGCCGAACAAAAATGTAATTTGTTAAACCATGTACGATACAAACTGGAAAAAAAATAACCAGAAGAGAAGTTCCAGAGCAATAAAACATAGACGAACTGATGGGAAGTGGAAGAAGATTCACAAGAGCGAGGGAAACTTAAACTCATGGAGTACTTGCGTTTGGATGGACTGATTATGCAAAATGTTTTATTGGACTGAAGATAGTGATGTCCGACTCTTTGGGTGTTGTGTTCAGCAACAATGTTATTCAGATTCAGAGCATCGAAGTTGAAGCATGAATCCCACGGTCTGTACTAGTCTCTGCCGATGATTTACGTCGAGGTTGGTACACAGTTATGGAAGAGAAGACCTTACGCGAGGCGGATTGAAAAGCACATACTGACCTTGTCACTTGTTCGGTACATAAAAATACAGACCAATGGCCGTGGCTGCTCGCGCGGCAGAGCCAGGATGCCGAGTCCGGGACCTCTGGCCGTGGCTGTTCTCGAGGCGGAGCCAGGATGCAGGGGCGGCGGGCCCGGTCCGCGTCGTCTCGCCGGCGCAGCGCTGCGGATTGCGTCCAATGGCCTTGGCTGCTTGGGCCGGCGTCGAGGCAGCCGTGTTGGGTGGGCGCCGATCTCCTTTTAGCGGCAGTGGTGGCCAGTGTGCGTCGAATCAGGATGTGTTTTCGGCTCTCCTGCCCGCACCGCCACCATGCTCGCAGCCCGCCGTGCCGGAAATCTGCCCCCCGCCGACCACCGAACGGAACCCCCGCAGGCCGAATCGAGGTCCTGCTCTTCTCTCTGCCACGAGCCCGTCCTCCTTGACGTCGTTGCGGGCATACGCAGCGGCGGCGCTGGGTTTTCCTCGACCTAGACGGTCCATGTCTTGGAGGCGAACGCGTCGGGCCGGCGCTCCACCTCGTACAACTCCTGCGACTCCAGCAGCTTGGCGCGAAGAATGCCCACCAGTCGTCAGCGCCATCGTCGGCCTCGACCACGTCCTCTGTCCAAAGATTTAGGTCCTTGATGGGTGGTGAGACCGTGAGAGGTGCTCTTCTAAGAAGTACTCGTAGCAGTTGTTCCTAACCCGCAACACAAATGTCACTTCACCACGAAATTTTGCACATGCATAGTACACTTATCATTTGTTTGTTGTCCATTTTTTTTTCAGATTTTTGAAGTTTTCTCATATTTCTTTTGAGTTTTGAAATCGGGCAGGAGCAGGTGAGCTCGGATGTCAAAATGGTGCTCTTGTTAATAAGAGACAAAAGTTTTGGTTTGAACAATTTGTGATCTTAGGAGAAGCGGTTCAAGTATCTACGGCAAGTCTATCTGAGAAGCATAAGGTTGCAAGTCCAAGAAGGCAGGCAGCCAAAGTAGAAAAATCATGTTCTTTCATCGGGTTGTTCTGATAACAAAATTTTGATCTGTGTTGTACATGATTCTACAAAAGTTTTTCATTACATATATACTTCTGAAGAGATGTTACAGTGGCATTTTATTTAGATTAATTGCTATTTTTTCTATTCCATATAACTAGCATGCTATTTGCAGGGAAAATGTCATGTACATCTTCTTCAACTTTGTACTTACACCGAAATCTGCTTTGCCATCTCACATAACACTCGAGCAAATTTAGATGTGACATTTGCATCGTGGAGCCCTTTTAAAAAAATCGAAAATGATATTTTCAAATCTCATAAATTCTGAAAAATACATACGAGCAAATCTACATTATTATTATATACGACACAAGATTCGTTGAACTACGTTCTATATGTGGGTTACCTAAAAGACTAACATGGGATCAAACAAGTTTTTTTTATTCTTAGATCAACAATTTTGTGATTTTGTGTAGCACAAAACAAAACGTACTTTTTACCCAAATTTGCAGATATGTATCATTTTAAAACTTTTAAATAGCCGTTTCCACATGTTTTTTAAAAGGCCTCTAGCGAGCCTGGGTTCTAAAAAGATGGACTCATAACGAAGCCATACCATATACTCACTCCGTTCCAAAATACTTGACATGAATTTGTCCAAATTCGGATGTATCTAGACGTGTTTTAGTGTGAAGATACATTTAAATTTGGACAAACCAACGTCAAGTATTTTGGAACGGAGGGAGTAGCTCCTTTAACATGCCAAGGATGTGAATGCACTCTAGGAGCAATTTCAGATGTGCTCCTGCAATGGTACGCTTCACCGGTCCATATCAATTAATCTGTGTGCTGCATTAATTTGCCCACATACTTCAATGTGGCGATATCACTTATTCCTTTATATATCTCTCTACAGCACCTACGGCATAAGGCAACAAATGAAGGTACATGTGAAGGAGTGGCTAGCTCTATAGTCTTATTTTCACATGATCATACATTCTTTATGTACCCACTTTACGTACTTGTATGTAAACATAAAGCACGTAGGGATGATTTGGAATATGAGGCTTCAGAGAAACGAAGGAAAGTCAGATGTATGCACCTCGCTTGAATCGAGCCGCAGGGTCCACAAAGGCAAGTTTCAAATGATGATGGAAGAGAAAGAAGGGAACAAAACCATCCAAAGAGAGATGAAAAACATAGCGCTGTAGGTAGGGGTAAGTTAGCGCGAGCAGTCTTATGAATTTCTTGTTTTCTTGTCCCACCTTTGTATGTGCTGAAGTCTCCCTGTACATTGCAGATCTTTTTGGGATCAAGGAAAAAAGGCAAGTAGTTGCTGAAGCAATGGATTTGTGAAATAGGAATTAGGTCACGATTCACAAAACAATCCAATAGTACAATATTATGGTCATGCATCTATGTTAGTATCCGGATTGTTACGAAATTAAATTGAAATTCACAATCTTAAAGTTACTTCAATAGGTGGGAGGTTATGTTTTATGTATGTTTCATCCAAGAACAAACGGGAACTTTGATGGAGCATCAAGATGGTTTTGATTGGATGACCAATGTTAGCAGATGCAGAGTCTTGGATGTGAGGAAAACATTGCTTCTGGCATGACTACAGATGTGCAGGTCAACCTAGTGATTGGTGCTTTGCAGCGGCGGCTTTGGTGGGGCGGTAGCATATGGTGCTTTTTGAGTGTCAAGACTTGATATTAAGGGTGAGAACTCAAGGTATGGCTTTCATTGGTTATATCTAGCAGTGGCATTTTCCTTGTTGAAGGCATTGTGTGGACAGTTAAATTTTCTCCTTTGTGAAAAACAACAATTTAATTGGGCAACGATGATGCTTGTGTACTGTTCCCTTTTTGGAGGCGTCCCTTTTGGAGAACCTTTTATGTAGTACTGAGTGTTGTATTGGTAGTTTGGGGCCGGCAACTACGAGCGATTGATCATTGTGGCGGGGTCTCTTTTTTTTTTCTTCTTCTTTTCTTGCCTGTGTGCGACTAGTTGTTTAACATTATGTTGGTGCAGAGATTAGATGTATAATTGGTTTATTCTTGATATTAATATTTCCCCTTTGTAAAAAATGCTACTGTGGCACCATGTTGTTCGTGATCAGCGCCTCTGTGCCGAAGCTGCCACAACCAAGCAAAGATATCTCATTGGTGACGATGAGCGGACTAGTAATGTTTATTTTGCCTCCCATGGAGTCTCGAGTTCTTATTATAATTACTTGATGGATGGCACGTTGCATTTTTTATCGTGAGGACCTGATTCTAATATTTCAAGACACTGAATAAAAGAAGCCCCAGATACCCATGTTGAGTTCTTTTCAGTAATTACTTCAGTCATACAATACATTCATTGTTTCATGTGTTTCTGTTGGGGTTGTGAGTTATCAGCAAAGCACAAACCTGTGCAATACACCAATGTTGATTAGCATCAAAGGGTAGTCGTATCATTTGTATATGAATATAGGATTAGTGCACATTTACAATTTAAAATGTTGCCACAAGCTGCAAAACACAACTATGCAGGTATCCATAATTTTGTAAATCTTAGGAGAAGCGCTCATGTGCCAGGATAGTGCATCTGAGAAGCATATGATTGCCAGGTCCAAACTCCGGGCAGCAAAAGTACAAATTAGCATGTTCTTTGCTTGATTTTTCCTGGTACCGAATTTTTCACTTGTGTTGTACAATTTTGGTTCTTATAAGATCTTGCAAAGTTTGCCATTACATTTATATTAATTTCTAAAGAAAGTTTAAAGTGGCACTCTATTGGACTGATACCCAATATTTCTATATTTAGAGTTAGCACGGTATTTGTGCGCAAATCGACTTGTATACTCATCAATAACTTTTCACTTACATATTCAGCCTCTCACCATAGGAAAATGACCTGAAAGCACTAGGAGTAGTTTGCCATGTGCTCCTTCAGTGGCACTCTTCACTGGTCCAGGTCCATTATTCTGCCTACTGCATTCAATTTCCTACATACGTTTCATGTGCCTCTATCGGTCACTTTTCCTTTATATATCAGACTACTGTGCCAACCGCCTAACCCCGCAAATGAAGGTTTAGTTGAAGCAGTGGCTAGCACTATGTTAAAACGCTAATCTGTAGTCTTATTTTCATCTGGTCTGACAGGATATACATAATATGTAGTTATGTACCCACGCCACGTACACTTTTTTTGTAAACACGAAGCACCACAGGGTTTTATTCGGAATGTGAGGCTTCGGAAACACAAAGGGAAGAAAGAGTGGCTGAAGCTGTGTATGTATTTTCCTTTGCATGAGTGTGTTCATCAAGGATGTGACCATGTGGCGTCCTGCGCTCGCGCGTCGCGAAGAGAACCCTTTTCTTAGTCGTACCCGGTCTAGGCGGGTTACAGTGCCCTCCTTCAATCCTATTGGGCCACACAAGCTAGACAAGCTCTGGGCTGCAACCCGGGCCAACTTAAATATCTGTATGGGTAACAGGCCAGAAAAATGCTGCACCCGAGGGGCATGGCCCTGGTTGAACGGGCCCTAGCTCCGCTCGAGTCATGTCTGTTGACTGTTGTGCTGCTTATCTAAATTGCACCACCCCTCAAAAAAAAAAAAAAACTAAATTGCACGGAAGCTGGGAGCTATTTTCAAGGCACAAGATAGTGCAATACATTTAAAAAATGTTTGACATCAAAAGGTAGTCGGATAATTTGTGTATAAATATAGGTTTAGCGAACATTTGCTGATTTATAATGTTTCCATAGGCAGTGAAAGACAATTGTAGGTTTCCAGCTAGATTAGTGTTGAAAATTTGCATATTAGCACTATAGTTTTGATTACCTCGCAGCGGGGGACAAAGTAAAAAGTACAAAATCAAGTTACGGATAAGGAAAAAAAATATATGGGTGAATAAGTGAAAGATGGTTTACGAAGCGAGAGAGCTAAATACGTGTCAACTACAGCAACAAAGAAGTTCAAGTAAAGTTAAACTGAACTTGTTGCAACAAACGGTTAGTCATATTGTTATAGTTTTATAGTATAATTTTTATTGTCCTGTTGTTAGCATTACGAGTTCTAGGCTAGCTTGCTAAGTATGGTTATTGTGACTTGCGTACTAGAAGCGGTTAAAAATTCATCTGTATTTCTAAAAATAAAATCTGTTTCTGTTGTTCACTTTTGCTAAAACAGCTGCAGTAACGCTTAACAGAGAGTCAGAGACTAACCTAATAAGCTGCCGATGTTAGCCATCTAATATGTTTTGGCAGTAGTTGGATAACCATGAAACGAGTGATTTTACTGAATTTTATAATTTTTATTGATTTGTGCTTGAGATGGTAACCCATCGCATGTGTAGATCATATACTGGTTGTGTAAAGCAGTAATAATTTAGTGTCGCTCATATGAATGTTAATAAACACTTTTTAGACATATACAATGATGTCTACGTGAGTGTTGATTCAGTAACATTTTCTTCATATTTACAGAGCAAACTTCAATCATGAATAACACGGTCTATCCTAGTGTGCGCTGATGATTTGGATGGAAGGTTGAT
This sequence comes from Poa pratensis, assembly GCA_947311845.1. NCBI lineage: Eukaryota > Viridiplantae > Streptophyta > Magnoliopsida > Poales > Poaceae > Poa > Poa pratensis. Next base: position 43,167,804 of record CAMZMU010000049.1, on the reverse strand, counting down.
AAACACCTATAGAGATTACCCCTGAAGCAAGGCTGAATGACAAGGAGCGAGAGACAATGTGTCCTGTTCGGTCCCATATTTGTCAGTACATCTTAAAATCTGAACATAATCGACTGCAGTACATATACACGAGAGAAAAACAAATCAATGCTGACATACGAAGGATGGGTCAGTCGTCCTAACATGCTTTATGATGCTGCAGCCCAGTTGGCACTACGGAAATAATGTTCTATAAGTAGGGGGACGAATGCTACCGTGTTAATACTTCTAGGGCTTCACATGTTGTCGTTTTATTCTGAGGAACTAAATATAATTTCTTAGACAACCAAGGAAACTGTAAACGACGCCCATGTCTGTTGTGATCCTTCTGTAAAATTATTTCCGCGTAAGACAATGGTTGCATCGCTCATGCTAGAATTAAGAGGCATCGGGAAAAGCACAAGCAGCTTGAGACAGGACTGTCGGAGACACATGACTCATCTGAATGTTGAACTTAACTCTGACAACACTGTATGTTTCCGCTTGTCTGTTAGTTAGTGTTTCAGTGTTCAGTCTTAATTAGCAGAATAAACGGCCAGCTCGCCGAGCATGTTCACGGTTTGACCAAGTTGTAGAGCAAAAGTGTATTGGATCGTGGGATAGCTCGATACCATGCATGCACGGTTGCGTAGTGTTAGGAGTTGCTTAACAGGAAAGAAAATTAGTTATTCATAGCGCAACGCACTGGATTCAGCTATGGGCTTTCCTGCTTTCTTTTGGACCTGCGGGAACTTATGGTTGCTGGATGGTCAAGACTCCTGTTGGTGGCACAAGATTTTTTCTCCCGACATACGTGGTAGCATATTAGTCGACTTTCGTAGTTGGTGTATTTTGTTTCTGCAGTCGGTTGAGCCTTGTCTCATATCTTGGTGATTTGTGAGATGTAAAACTTGAATAATTGTGGATTTGGATTTGGTAATAAATGGCCGTGTGCATCACTCGATGCAGAGGCCGGGACACCCCTTTTCTAAAAAAAATGTTAGGAGTTGGTCGAGTACTGATCGTGGGATGGCACGGTCGTGAGCTCGAGATGTGCCCCATTTGTAGGATCTTCTGTTAGCTTGTTTTCTCCGAAATAGGCTTTCGTCCCGCTATATTAATATAGCAACCACCCATGAGATACAACAAATCGAACAAAGTAAAATGCTGGGGCAGCAGCACAAACATGCCCAAGAAAAAGAAAAGAAACGAAGGCCATGGCGAATCGACGAAGCGAAAATAACCCACAACCATTGCACCCTCTCCGATTTTGTCGCACCACGCTCCAAGCACCCGATGCGTCCAGTACCAAGCAGCACCACCTCCAACAGGATCACCGTCGACCCGGCGCCGCTGCCCGTACCAGCTCACTGGTCCTAGAGTTTCCCCCGGTACTCGGAGTAAAGTGAAATGAGGCTACCCGCCACCCTTCAGCAAGGAATGGTGCCACTCGAGGGCGGCACCGCGACGGTGTCGAACGAGCCGACCAAGATTTCTCCCGAGCCCCACCCACAAAAACTCCCGGTCGCAACGGAGCACCACCACCCTCTTTGCCGCTCACTAGCATGCGCCACCACGGTTGTGCATTCATCTTCGTCGTCCCTTCGTGAACACTGGCCCACGACCTGCAAGACGGAGCAGACAACATCGCCGAAACTAGGGACAGCAGCCTCCCAGCCACGCGGGAGGGAACAACCTCCACCACCAAGAGGCGATAGTCGACCGGACAGAGCAACAGGAGCAAACCAGGCCCACGCTGGCCCGGCCAGGCCTAGAACATGCCCGTAAAGCTCCCGTCGCCCGGCTGCAACAGGCAGGCCGCAGCGCCGCCATCCCCTATACCAGCATCATCGCCGCCGCCATTTGCAGGAGCCGTCGCAGGCGCAGGAGCGCCGGCCCGCCCAAGCCCAGGTGGGGCCCGAGGGCCCAGATCTGGGCCAGGGGCAGCACCAGCACCAACCCCGCATCCGCTACGCCCCGCCGCTCCACGAGCAGCGCCGCCGCACCAGCTCCACTCGACAGCACCGAACCAACGCCTCCCGAGAAGCACCGTCGTCGGGGAGAAACGGCCCCGACCCGCTCGCAGGGGCGCGGGGAAAGGCGGTCCGCCGGCGCCGGCGCCGCTCGGACTTCACCCGGCGACCCAAGCCGGCGGCAGCGACGGGGGAGAACAGGGGAGAGGAGAGGTTTGACCGGAGAGGAGGAGGGCGCCCCCGTCGCCCTCGGGGGGTGGGGTTGGGGGGGAGGGGCGAGAGGAGCGCGAGGTCACCTGATTTTTCTATGATGATGTGATTTCTCAAGTCCAAAGAGTCTTTGTCTCGGCTCTGTTAGCTTGTTTTCGACAACAAACAAACGAGAAGAAAGAACAGAAAAGCTGCAACATTTAAGCAGCACAAAACCTCCGTGTCCATATGTGTTAATCGTGTGCTTATCGCGAGTTTAGCTGTATGTCTGGCACTGAAAGCCATTTTTTTCGGCGCTGCCGGATTTGATGTATACCCCGGGCCCTTTTCAGTGTGGGCCAGACCGCCAGAGGCAACGTCTTCTTGTCAATCTGTGTGCACGCATGCTTGAATGCTTGAATCGCGGGAAGTTCTTAACCAAGGGGATCGAAACACTTGGTACAATCTACGACATCTCGGTATGCACTCTATACGTATGCGTAGATAAACGGAATCCTATTCAACGGCGTTGTGGATTGGCGATTTCTCAAAAGGAATTCACAAAATTTGGTCACGTTGTGGCCAACTCACTAGCATCATGAGTTACTTGTATAAGCAAGCGGCAGGCTTCGTCATCAGTCCCAAGATCAGGCGCTAGCACAAAACCACCTATCCAGACTATTGAAACCATCTAGTATTAGAGATGGATTAGCACGACCTGCCTTGGATATTACTGTATGAGCTAGAAGCCATATCCCAATATCACGAAACAGAATGGGCGCGCGATCAAAAAGACGATCTCGGAATCTGCACATTTTGAGATGATCTCTTTCCAAGTGACCACCTCCCACAGTTCGGAGAGTGTAAAACAATAGGAGTACCTCAACTAAACCCTCAGAGCCAGCACCCCTTGTTGAATATAGTTGAATATAAATATATTGCATAGGTCCTTTCCATCAGTTCGGACTTTTGCTTTAGATGACTAGTGTACCAATTCTATATGATATCAGATCCAAGAGATCTCAAGTTAAAGACCCTGCTCACGCAGTATTAAAAAAAGAAAAGAAAAATCAGCGGCCTGCACCGAACCCACGCTAAGGACTAAAATAGCCTAAACGTGAGGGAGAGTGTTGAATATAAATATATTGCGTAGATCCTTCCCATCAGTTCGGACTTTTGATTTAGATGGCTAGTGCAGCAATTCTATACCTCTCTCTTGCCACACCCATTCATCCATTGCCGTCGTACCCCAAGCCACCACTCAGAAGCAAGCCTGTCCGCATCCGTGTCGTTGACTTTTAGTCTTCGCGTGACCTCGGATAGTCGAATCTCCAGGATCAAACAACTCGAGCCTTCACCCGGAGGATCTGGCCACCCCTTGCTTCACCGCCGCCAGATTGGCCACCCCGGTACGCACCAATTAACCAGACCATTAGAGCATCTCTAGCAGATGCTGGATAATCTCGTATCAGATAAATCGTATCCGGTAAGCAGGGTATTCATTATCCGGTACGAGAGGACCTCGTCTAGAACAGATACAGGAAAAGAGGAAAAGGAACCGGATATTCAAACTTAAAAGCAAGTTGCAAGTTCACGCGAGAATACATAGCTAGAAGAGAGATTGATTCTACACTAGAACAGAAATTAACGTACACTAGAATAGAAAATAAACTACACTAGAACAGAAACTAGGTGCACACACATAGAATGTTAAGATGTACGCACAATTGTTTTTATAGAATTTATAACATTTGGAAATGCCTTTTTCAGTGAGAAGAGCATATGCTTGGACGTGCCAAAGTAGATTTCTGTTCTCTCACCCGGTCACCAGATATAGAGGACGTGAATGCACGCTAGAACTACTTTGACACGTGCTCAGGCACCCTTCACTGGTCCAGGTCTACTTCATTAATCTTTTATTTTCAAGGAAGTGCAACCAAATGTTGCGGTCATCTCATTAATCTGGGTACATGCAATTCTTGTGCCTGTAACTACCCCTTCTTCGTTTCGCAAAAAATAAAAAAAAAACTACCCCCTTCTTCCTCTATATATCTGCCTACAACGCATAACACAGAAGACGGCGCATGAAGTAATTGAAGTAGTGGCTAGCTCTAGCTAGGCTACAACGCACTTCCAATCTTATTTTCATCTCTGATCCGACGTGATCATTAGTATGTAACCTTCACACATGTACTTTTTTGTAAACACGAAACACCTAGGAGTGATTAGGATTGCGAGGCTACAGAAACTGGAAGGGAAGTCAAATATGAAAAAGCTGTTTGGTTTCATGGGAACGATGCGATTCATCTGGATTCAACGAAACAAGAGGGTCTTTGAAAGCAAGTTTGGGTCCACGGCAGTAAAGATGGATTCGATGAAAAAGCTCTGCAGGGAGTTAAACGTCGAGTTAGACCATCCACAACGGGGGACCCCTAATGAGACGCTTAGGTGAAAAAACATAGGGTCCATCTAACGCTCAGCTGACTGAGAATTAGGCTAATTCTTAGTCAACTGACTGTTAGACAATATGTAATGCACACATATGTGTACTACGAATTTATATAAGTTTCTTGATAAATATGTTGTATCTTGGACTGCAAAAAAAAAAAAAAACAGCAAAAATGTTGCTCTAATAGCATCTCCAATGTCTGATGCAAAAGTTAGTGCCCTTAAGTGGTTTTACGGCCGGAAAATTAAGGTTTTTGGGTACCAGAAAGAGTTTTATTATGAAAGATGCCCTAAAAGTAATGCCATAAAATTTGGAAAGCAATTCAAACATTAGATCTAAAACTGTGAGTGAAGGAGGTGGATGTGATGGTCGTCGGGCGCCGATCATGATTTTGGCCAGTGGAGGTCACCTTAGGCCGAGAAAATGTGGAGAGGGCGGGCAGGGGCAACCGGGGGATGCGGCAAAATAAGGCAGCACCGCGGGAGCGATGAGAGATCAACAAGGAGCAGCGACACATCGAGGGTCACATGAGGGGTGTGCCGAGGCCACTACTCGACGTTGGTAGGAAGCGGCGGAGCGAGAATGGCCAGAATCCGAGGATTCGGGCGGCGGCGCCCAGAGATTCGGCGGCAGCCAGGCGCCACAAATACGCAGCACTAGGGGTAAATTTTGAGTTACCCTAATTGTTTTTGCAGCATAATATAGAGATTAAGCATCTATATGTACATGGATATTCTTTCTCAGAATTTTTGAGACCAAAAGTTGAGTTCTATAATATTTCAATATCCTTGCACCATGGAGCCCAAGATCCTTTTGGAGTTTACACTCTAAGACTATGATATACTCCATCTATTTTCCTGCACATGATTTTGTAGTAGTAAAATTATACATTCTTAAGTTAAATAAGTGACTGCCAATTTATGTCCTCTTAGCAATGGAAGCATTACAATGGTGACATATATTTATTTTTGTGTATCTTTTTTACACAAGTCACAAAAGATATCGGTTTTCCGTGAAGTGAAACTAGGTGCACACACATAGAATGTTAAGATGTATGCGCAATTTTTTTTATAGAATTTATAACATTTGGAAATGCCTTCAAGCCTTTTTCAGTGAGAAAAGCATATGCTTGGACGTGCCAATGTGGATTTCAGTTATCTCACCCGGTCACCCGAAATAGAGGACGTGAATGCACGCTAGAACTACTTTGACACGTGCTCCTGCAGTTGCACCCTTCACCGGTCCAGGTCTACTTCATTAATCTGGGTACATGCAATTCTTGTGCCTGTATCTACCCCTTCTTCCTCTATATATCTGCCTAGAGCGCACAGAAGACGGCGCATGAAGTAGCTGAAGTAGTGGCTAGCTCTAGCTAGGCTACAACGCAATTCCAATTTTATTTTCATCTCGAGTGATTAGGATTGTGAGGCTACGGAAACTGGAAGGGAAGTCAAATAGGGCGAAACTGTTTGGTTTAATTGGAATGATGCGATCCATCTGGCTTGAACGGAACGACTGGGTCTTCAAAAGCAAGTTTGAGTCCACGGCAGTAACGATGGATGTGATGAAAAAGCTCTGCAGGGAGTTGAAGCTCGAAGTTAGAGGTATATTAGCGCGAGAAGTCCCATGATTTTCTTGTTTGCTTGATTGCGGCGATCTCCATCAGCAGCATGCATCGTAACATAAACCATCCTCTGTCGAAAAAGAGATAAGCAGTTGTGGAAGCAAGGATTTTTGAGTCACAGATTATATAATAGTTCAGGAAAAAATGCATAGTCCAACAATACATTCATCTGTTTAATTCAGTAGCCTAACAGTGAAAACAACACCAGTTTGTTACAAAATTAAATCAAAATTCGCATATCTCAAAAGTAACTTACAATAAGCAAGATAAACACTCATGCACCTGCAATTAAGTACTGCCAAAAGGAATTTATGTTTATGTTTTTTCAATTAACAACAAACTTAAAGTCCAATTCCGAGACATATTAAATCCTATTTGGTAAAAGTTCGTGCCACTGGTACAAATCAGACATCAGCAAACTCGTAAAAATTACTCATCGCATGCCCTTTCGAAAAGTGTGTGCGATGTCTCGTATTGGCACACAGTTTAAAAAAAAAAAGAGTATGAGATACAATTTCACACGGTTTTTCAAAAAAACAAAGGTGTGCGATGTAGAAGACAATCGCATACGGTTAAAAAAAATCATCATAATGAGTATGTTTCTTTCTTTGCAAAAAGGTGCATTTTCTCAAACTAAACAACATTGTCAAAGTGAATTTTCAAATCATTTATACAAAAAATATAATTTACCATTTTTAAGTGCCAAAAATGGGTTCTTTTGTGAAAACCTGTACAAATAATGTGGTGCAAAATGGCACCAATCTAGTTTTTTAGCAACATTACCAAAGGGAAAGCCCCTACAGTGTGATGCCAATCTAATTTTCACACAAAATAGACCATATTTGATTGGTAATCCCATAATATTATAATATGTCTTGCTTTCTAACTATTTTTGCCCATTTTTACTTTATGCTGACATCTTGAAAGTAATTCAAATTTAAGTGTGATAGTCTCCTAAAAATTGCAATACATCATTTTAAGGTACAAAAGTATAGTGATTATCTCAGAAAAACACCGACATATTTCAAAGGTTCGACACCTTTCATGAATAGCCATGCCAATCATTTTCCTATTTTGAAAAACAAATCAAAGAAAATGAAGAAGACTCTAAGAAGATGAAATGGTTTCTCATAAATTCTTTTTATACGTACTAGCTGCTACGAAAAACAAGCAACTTCTAATATGACAACTTTTGAAAAAAATCACAAAAGAAACTATTATGTATAAAAATTTGTGGGTTTCAAAAGAAATTAATAAGGTGATGGCCATATCCATGACATAGTTCGTGATAATGTTCTAGATTTGGCACATAGGTGTATCTTGCCATAGCAAACAATAGTACCAAAGTGATTTTCCAAATTATATATAAGAATATCATTTTCCATTTTTAAGTGAAAAATAGGGTTTTTGTGAAGCAAGTACAAAGAATATGATGCAAAATGGCACCAATCCAAGTTTCACACAAAGTACATAACATTTGATGGATAACTCAACAAATTATAAATTTTCACCCTTTCTAGGTACTTTCATTTATAGTAATTCAAATTTGATCTATATAAGTGTGTAATTGTTTGCTCCAAATTTTTTCCTAAAAAATTTAATTTTTTATAAAATCATTTTAAGACACACAAGTAGTGATTATATCAGAAAACTATAGAGAGATTTGAAAGATTTGACCCATTTCTATGAATAGCCATGCAGCCCATTTTGACCTTGGTTTGAAAAAATCAAAGAAAATGAAGAATATTCTCGTCATATTTTTTGCTAGTATTCTTCCTCTCCTGCGTAAAATCTTTGCATATCCTCTTTTGTTTTGTACCTGGCTACCACTCATGTTCTTCCGCAATGAGTATTTTTTATCGTTGCAATGTTTTCTGATGATTACCGATCGACCACTGTCGAGGGTCAGCCTCGGCAAATCCCATGGTTAGGCATCTAGGGTTGTTTCGGGAGAGAGATTTGGTGGAGCTAGTAGTTCCTACGACTGACAAGCAAGGTTTACCCAGGTTCAGGGCCCTCGTGTGAAGGTAACACCCCTACGTCCTGCTTGTCTGTTTATTGATGGATGCGAACAATGGAGTTACAAGGTTTCCGGCGAGATGTCAATCTCGCTAGGGTTTGATGGCTAAGGTATTGCGTGTCCTTGATCGGCGACCCTCCCAGCCTTTATATAGGAGGCTGGGTCTCGGGAGATCATAACCGACTAGGATTACATGTATGGAAAGTCTAAACCGACCTATGCTACGCTTAACTTGGAGAGCACTCCTTCCTTCGTGGGCTCTCGAGATAGACGTCGGTCTTGATCCCTTGGTGGGCCTTTACTCGAGTCCTTGCCCTGTACGTGCACCAGGTATCTTCATAGTGGGGTATCCGGAGGGTAGGCCCGCATCAACCACTTAGCCAATACCATCGGTTTAAACTGCGGAGATAACAACCAAGAAGATTCCATATGAAATAACATCGGTTTTAGAGCATGAATTTTACCCAAATCAACCAATAGTGTTGTGATTGCAGCCCACTCTAGTTACAAGTGGAAGTAAGGCCTCCCACGAGCGCGAAACAAGAACCCTATCTAGAACTTCCATAGTGGGGGTGCAGTTGTATGTTAGTCCACATGTACTTCCCACCAACACGGTGAAGTTAACGGAGTTGTAAAAAATCAATCATGACATAAAACTTACACATTATTAAACCGTGGAGAAAACCCAAAGATTTATCATCATCATCATATCTAATAAGGTTGAAATCTCCTATCCAAATTATTGGGTTTTGAGCACGCGTCACTCTATCTGTAAGTTCTGCCAAAAAACGCATCCTCAATGTCATATCTTAGCGGACTATAAAAATTTGACATGGCCCATCGAAGGTTTGATGTTTTCTTCTCCACCACCGAGCTCACATGAAAATCACCTTGTTCCCGATGGACAACATCATAGAAATCTGTCCTAACAACAATAAACAAGCCACCTGAATGTCTTCATTTCCCTTCGGGAAAGTGAGGCCTTGGTTGTCTCCTGCAAACATATGATATTGACATGTTATTGTTGTATCTACTCGCAAATTTGTTATCTCCTCCTTAATGCCCAAGCCCCCTATAATTATATTCATTTAGCTTTCTTCATCTTACCACCTTAATTCCCCCTAGTTTTCTTATTTCCCTTTGTTCTAAAGCTACCTCCACTACGAGAGCTCTTGAGCGTGGAATTGATCAGGGGCGACCACTCGGCTCGACTGAATTCACTCATCGCCGCCTGATCCATCTTCTGTAGAGGGGCAACTGAGCATAATCAATCTCCCGATCCTTATTTGATGTCCTCCGATCAATTTTTCTTACTCAATGTTTCCATCTACAATAATAGATACTACCTCCGATCCAATAAAGCTGTCGTGGGGATACTACCGTAGTACAAAATACTAACTATATGAAAGACGAGCGCTTTCGCGAGCTATGAGCATCCCGTGCACTGTTCATCACTGTTCTGATGAACAATGTTGAACAGCGTCTGGCCGTTTTTTGCAGAAAAGTCGCCGCGTTTTCCAAAAATTGTTAAACGGTCCTCCTGAATAAGACATCTTTGCAAAAAAGTCCCCGTGTTTTCCAAAAAATGTGAATCGGTCCTTAGGTACAATTGAAAAAAAAATCCCAAAACATTTTTTTTGCTAATTCTCACTTTTGCAAAGTTCTAAATCTCTTTTTCGCGCTCACATTTCCGACACAACTTTTAAACTTTGTTTTCCCGGTGGTACCTTCTTTACTACAATGTCGATGTACTTTTCACATGAACAACAAAGAATAGCATCTTATTTCCCCTAAATTTGTTTTCCACGCTCACACTTTTGACACTGTGATTTTTTAGGTAATTTCCCTGCAGAGAACAAATTTTTAACTATAATCTGCGAAATTAATTATTTCCCATCTCATATAAAAAAAACATAGTTTTCCGGTGATAGTTTCTTTAGCAAACAATTTTTTTCCTGCAATTTGTGAACCACAATTTTTACGAATATCAATCTACGATGACGGTGAATTGCTCACATTTCTGACACACCTTTTAAACATCGTTCCCCAATGGCAGCTTCTTCACTACAGTGTCGAGACACTTTTGACATGAACAACAAAAAGTAGCATCTTATTTTTCCCTGATTTTCACTTTGAAAAAAACTAAAATTTCTTTCCCGCGCTCATATTTTCGACACAAATTTTAAGCGCAGTTTTCCGGTGATACTTTCTTTAAGCTAACGGCGAACAAAATTGTGACTGCAATTTGTGCGCTACAAATTTTTAGATTTCTCGACCTCATAGACACTTTCGACACAAGTTTTTAAACGTAGTTTCCCAACGGTAATTTTGTAGGTCACTTTTCTATCGAGAACAAATTTTCGACTGTAATTTACAAATTTTACACCAAAGGCGCGGCGTGACGGCGTGCCAAATTCAACGAGTATATATATATCCTCCCATTCCCATCATATAAACGTACCATGTTGACAGGTTCCGTTATCTCCTTAATATCATGGGAGTACGTTTCTCTTTAAGACGAACCATTATCCTCGCACGCCGAGATTTATTGACATGTCAACTGCAAATGACTTACAAAGAAGTAACATTTCACCTTGTCGTAACTAACATGGGGAAATCACAGCCACCAAAATCGCAACATATACAGAGTTGGAAACAAGTGTAGGTAAGCTTCAATTTCAGGCAAAAAATAGATTTTTTTTAGACTAACAGGGAGGCTCTCCCCGGCTCCATTTCACTCGAAAACGAAACCATCAGAGTCGATTACAAGCAGACATAAAAGTAAAAGAGGCTGCCCAGAAACATAGCAGTTCTTAGATAGAAAGATAAAACTACTGCTACTTCAGTTACCGGCCACCACACGGCAACTCTCGGCCAAAAACGTCATCTAACTACCACTAGCCAAAAGGATCATAAACCCTCAGCACCTCCTATCTTACATCTCTTTCTTCCTCTCGGAACCAGCACCGTTCGCCAGCAGCAGCTTCACATCACCACGTGAATGGAGTCCGCCTCATGTGGGTGCTTCTGTAGATAAGCCAGGCTTGCTCTGCCACCATACGGCGACGTCACAGTGGACGCCCAGGAGTGAATCCAGCCGAAATCCACACACTTCAGCCTGGTTCGATCGCCAATGGCGCTCTGAGCTTTGCCAGCAGCAGACTTGCGAACTGCTCTGCCTTTCCTCCTGCATGATCTTTTAGTGGTATCATCCAGATCTTTAGATAGCTTAGAGCCAAACGACACACCTGTTTCATATTGATCCAAGTGCACCGATTAAACACTATATTATTTCTATTATTCCAAATGCTCCAAAGGACAACTGAAGTAACTATATTAAGATGCATATATCTAGTGTTGCATAGCCATTTGGAAGCAAGGGACCTAAAATCTACTATGTCAACATCAAACACCTGCGAGACTAGCTCCCACATTTTCTTGGCTACAATACATTCAAAGAAAAGGTGGAAAACCGATTCAATTTCCTTGCAGAGTTCACATTCTAAAGGTTTAGGCATACCCCTCCTACGGAGGTTGTCTCTAGTCATAATTTTGTTCTGCGAAAACAGCCACAAGAAAATTTGAATTCTCGGGGGAACCTTGAGACCCCAAACTGCAGGTAAGTAAACAGGTGTCACACCTCTAAAGTTTACTAGCGCATACATAGATTTAGATGAATAAACACCTTTGGTCTCATATTGGCAGATAAGCTGGTCTTCCTCACTAGACAACACTAGAGAATTAGCTATACTAACAATTTCCATCCACTGAACCATCATTTCATCAGTGAAAGTTCTTCTAAAGTTACATCTTAACTGAGATCCATCCCAAATCTCCGCTATTGTTTTTGTTTGCTGGTTCGAAATAACATAAATGTCCCAGTATTAAGAAGATAAAGGGGAGTTCCCAAACCATATATCTTCCCAAAACTTGATCATTTTGCCATCCCCTACTCTCCATCTATACCCTACCTTAACTGCTTTTGCTGCCCACATCACACCTTTCCAGAAAGTGGATGGGTGAGCATCGTGACAACAAAGAATGTTGGGGTTCTTAGTATTATACTTAGCATCCACTATTTTTTCCACAGGGTTCCCTCACCCTGAATATACCTCTTAATCCAGGATCCAATCATGCACAAGTTCGTATCTTGCAGATTGGGGATCCCTAATCCACCATACTCTTTTTTCATACAAACTGAGGCCCAATTAGCTAGGTGGATCTTACGGTTACCCTCAGTTTCATCCCAAAGACAATTAGCTAATTGAGTATTAATCAGCTTTAAAGCCCATTTAGGGAACTTAAAAAAGGATAGTAGATAAATTGGGATACTAGCTAAGCAGGATTGTACTAATTCTCTCTTCGCTGCAGAAGAGAGCGCAGCTTACCTCTCCACCCAGCTAACCTCTTAAGGAGATTATCTATCAGGGGTTGCAGATCTTCCCTCCTAAGCTCCCCATAATGCAAAGGGATGCCCAAGTATTTAATGGGGAAGTCCCCAAGTATACACTGCAGGATCTCTACGTACTGCACACATTCCCTTTCCTCTAAATTAATGGGAATGAGTTCGCTCTTGTGATAATTAATTCTCATTGCCGACACTTGCTCAAAACATGTAAGTATCCACTTCATGTGTAGAGCTACAGTGGGGTCTGAGATGTAGGAATTTGTGTCTTGCAACATTTTATTTGTACACTACATTCTCCGGAATTAAACTTCATGTGGATATTTTATTTGTACACTACATTGTACTTAAGGAAATATACTTAAGGAAGCCGGTACGTCTATACTGGAATACAGTGTATGTGAATATGCTGGAATTATACCCGGGACAGTATAGAGTGGAAAGCCAGGTTGTTCATATGTTGGCTATATGAATTGATTAAAGCCCGCGTATTTGAATTATTCAAATTCGGCACGTGACTCACACACGTGTGCTCGTGGGACTAATTGCAGATTGAAACTACTAGATGGTTACTGATGATCGTGGTTGGTTTGGTTAACCTGGAGTTTCTGGAATTAATATCTGTGGAATTACGGTTTAAATAAAACCGGAATTAGCACTATATATAAAAGTCACTAACCCCTAGCCTCAGATTAATTATTGTGAGCGGCACCACGGAAAAGGGTCGAGAAATAGGGGTTAGACTGTATTCGTGCTAAACCTAACATTGGTATCAGAGCCAAGTCGTACGTGCTCGTGGTCGCCGCCGGCCATCCGGCTGCTAGCTGCCGGCGATCGTCGCTTCCAATCCTCTACGACTCTGCCGCCGCTTCCGCTTCGCTGCTCTGCCTCACGCCCACTCGTGTCGCATCCTGTCAGATCTCATCGTTGTGGACGGAATCAAGATCGGCTCCGTGATTCTGCCGCCGTGCCCTATTCCGCTGCTAATTCGTCTTCGTGGACTCGTCCGTAAGGATTCGTGATATCTGCTCGTGGATTGAGGGTCCTCACGGGGACGCTACTTTTCTTGATCGCTGCACACTCTCCGTCTCGCACGTGTATCAAGCAGAGGCAAGCGGCAGACCGCCGGTAAGATTTCATTGACACTCGGATACGAGAAAAATTGTTTAGCTGCCCTTGTTGGATCTTGCTTGTACACATCGATCGAGCAATTGGGAAGTGGCACGTCCTGGCGCAACTCAAACCGCAGACTGTGATTTGATTGACAATGGATTAGTGCTCCCGCATGTACACTTGATCTGGAAAGCAAATTTGATTTAACACGCACAGATCAAGGAAACACTAGTAGTACTAGTTCCTTGGTGGATTGGTTGTTAGGATTTCTACCATGCCTGATCTGGAAAGCAATTAACACGGATCGGGGAAATTAAGGAGCAAGCACTACGTGCGGGATCAAGAAAACGAGGAAAGTACCAAGAATCAAACAGCAAGGCTGTCTAAAATTGTTTCTCTCACACGTGAACGTGGAAAACTTGCTGCAGCTTATTCCACGATCCATGCGCGAGATGGACATGTCTCACGTATCGGTAACACTTTCTCTCATCAGAGTTTTCTTTCAGTTGTTATTTAAAACATGCCTTTGCAGATTAGATGGCTTTAATTGTACGGCTGAGAAAGGAAATTTTATATTTATTTTCTATCGAGTACATTGATTGCCGTAGACATCTCTAGCCGGAAAAGTCGGATCAAGATACGACGGTTCAGGAAAGGAAAGTATGCCTAGGAATTATGAAACTTGGGCAGCGCACTACTGTATTTGCTGTTGTAAGCTGATCAAGAAGAACGAGAACAAATTAAACTAATGCTCCTGGTGTATGGACATAGGTCTGGAACTTGGTACTTCCAGTTATTTTTGCTCCATTGGAATCTACTATGGTCATCAGATTATGCGGAAATTATGCATAGTCTGGAAAAAGGAATTATGGACTTATCTTTTATTGGAGATCACTCGGGTTAGAGGAAATTGGATTGCACTCCGAGGGAAAATTATTGAAATTGGCATCACTTATTTTTGGAGGAAAAGAGAGAACACTCCATGGAAAAGGAAATCAATATTTACTCAACGGTATGTCGAATGTTATTTTTTGCACAAAATACTTGTTTATGACTACTTCTCCATATAGTTTGGATTTTACTTGTACGTCATAATTTGATGGAACACAATAGCAACTTATATATATGCAAACAATTCCAAGCGGAAATAGATATGTCTACTTAGGCATTATTACTAAATTGGATATACTTGGAATTTGGAATTTTTGCAATCAAACTCCCTTGTGGAGGAAAAGTATTATCAGTCTTATATTCACCTACGATGAGAAGGAATTTAATTTATAATTCTCGATCGGAATTTGTTGGTTATGTATGCTATTTGGAAAAGGAGAGTGGAATTATTGCTCAATGAAAATTAGTGCATTATGGAATTCAACACAATGGTCTCATTTATCTTGATACCCATTGGAAGATTGGTTACCAAAATCGTTTATTTGGTGAGGATAACTCCATATGGAGGAACACTTGTAATAGGAACACATGCTCGGAATTTATTATTGATGGTATTTACAACTTGGTCATACTCTATAAACAGAATTACGCTTGTTAATTCTGGAATTATAAACTTTAAGTGGGAGTACTATCAGTTATGGATTTTTCTTCAATGTGACATTTGGTTTTTACACTCCCATTAGAGGTTCAATTATTTTTATCTCATTTTCGACTTGGTCACATATCAAGGAACAGAATTAGTGGATTATTAATTCTGGAATTCTAAACTTTAGTGGGAGGATTATTATACTTCATTGACATATATTTACGGTATTCCTGGACACTCCTACTTGAGGTGAATATATTTATTCTGTTTCATGATTACACTTTGTATGGTTATTTATATCTTTTACAATACAAGTCGGAAGGTTTTTGTTTTATTAATATCGGACACTGAAGTGGAAAATCAGTTCATCAAAGGAATTAAAAGTTTGAAAACTGATTGGTGGGGGAAGTACACTTCAGGAATTATAATAAAACTAATGCAATGAGCATGGAATTATTCACCGTTGTCTTATGTCATATACTCCATGGTTGAATGGAGGAATACTAATCTTGGTTATTCACTTGATTATGTGGAAAAGCATTACATACTACTATTTGTTCAGTAAGTCATTATTTATCACAGTCACTGTTTATATTTTGTGAACTGGAATGGAAGTGTTCTATTTATATTTTGTTAGTATGGAATTGAGAAGATTATTTACTACATAGAACACCAACCTTTATTTTAATGTACATATTCGAGTGGATCAAATGGTATTTTGTTTTGATCAGGGAATAGAAAAATTGGTGGAAAGTAGGAATTTGGTATTTTTTGATGAAGGGTGTATTTACCGTCACACCGGAATATCATATGAATAAACTCAAAGTAAACTCCCAACACTAACATGTTTAGGAAAAGTGGAAGGAATTAACATGGACCATCATATCTTGGCTATTAATGTTTGTGTTTTGAGGAAGTCACTATGTGTTTTAGAGGAAAAGGTACTTAATCTTGTTACTAGTGTAAACTATGGGTGGAATTAAATATTGCGGGAAGAATAAACTCAATGAAGAGGAATAAAAGTTTGGGAACTTGTTATTTACCAAACAACCGCAAGCCCATATGTTTTTAAATGGATTTATTTACAAGGAAGTTTAATGCAACATGATTAGTGGAATTTAAAATTCTAAGCTTGTTGTATATTTCTTTACACAAAGGAACTATGCATACTTTGTGGAAACTCTGAAATTTAGAGGAATCTGTTGTTGTTTAATTCTTTACACAAAGGAAATATTTATACTTTGTGGAAACTCTGGAATTTAGAGGAAGGTGTTGTTGTTTTATTCTTTACACAAAGGAAATAATTATACTTTGTGGAAACTCTAAAATTTAGAGGAGGTGGGAATAAAGACATGGTTTGCTAACTGATTAGATTCATTCATGTTCATGGAACAAGCTTCACATCAATGGTATATCAGGTCATATGGTTTTATTAATGATGGAAGATGATCATATAAAGAGTGAAAACTTGGTTTGGTTCTAACTTTCTTATGAAAGGAATGTTCAAAGCTTCCTGCGTTTTGGGAGTGGAATTACATAGTGAAAGTTTTGATATATTTTTCTATGGAAAAGTGCAAACCTGTCTTGTACCTTTTGATTAAGGGAATAATACTCTGCGACGAATTATAACATTATTCGTGCGATCTGAACTTAGCCATGCCACTGTAATTGTTGCTATTTTTGATTAGCACGGAAAGCGATTTGCTGGAACTATTAGCAAATGGAAATATGAATCTTATAAGGACTGATGTAATCAAATAAAAAAACTTGTTGCGCAATGCAAAGGAAACATGGATTATTCATTTTTGATGATCTCAACCTTCAGCTACGTGGATATATTGACGTTATTTATTGGAAATGGGATCTCGCTGAAAGGTAATTTATTTTTATGTTTTGTATTAATATTTACTTTTGTAGGTCTTTATGGTGTACAAAGGAAACATGATTTAGATAATCGTTATTTACGAAATATGAATACTTCGATGCATCTCAAGCATTGAAGGAAGGTCTATGGTTAAGGAAATTCCTTCGTAAACTTAAGGTCGCGGAAAGGCGCATCATAATCTGTTACTTTGTGATAATTTGAGTGCTAAAGTCACAAAGTTTATATGCAACATGGATACACTGAAGGAAGGAATTACTTTCTAACCATGCTAATTGTGTGGGAATTCACTTGTTGACATAAAATGTTTTCAGTCAAGTGGGAGATGTAGGAATTTGTGTCTTGCAACATTTTATTTGTACACTACATTCTCCGGAATTGAACTTCATGTGGAAGTATCATGGAAATAACAGGGAACTAATGATGTGGAATTGTACTTAAGGAAATATACTTAAGGAAGCCGGTACGTCTATACTGGAATACAGTGTATGTGAATATGCTGGAATTATACCCGGGACAGTATAGAGTGGAAAGCCAGGTTGTTCATATGTTGGCTATATGAATTGATTAAAGCCTGCGTATTTGAATTATTCAAATTCGGCACGTGACTCACACACGTGTGCTCGTGGGACTAATTGCAGATTGAAACTCCTAGATGGTTACTGATGATCGTGGTTGGTTTGGTTAACCTGGAGTTTCTGGAATTAATATCTGTGGAATTACGGTTTAAATAAAACCGGAATTAGCACTATATATAAAGGTCCCTAACCCCTAGCCTCAGATTGATCATTGTGAGCGGCACCACGGAAAAAGGGTCGAGAAATAGGGGTTAGACCGTATTCGTGCTAAACCTAACATTGGTAGATTAGATCAATTTCGAAATTCTCCAATTCCATAGATTAGATTCAGTTTAGCCAAATAAATCCCTATATTTTCTACCACCCTCAAATTCCCGGCGAAAATCTGTGCAAGATCGGCGTGCTCACGGTGCTCACGGCGGCGCACAATTCCAGCGATCGAGTCGGACAATCTACCTCGTCCTCCCGGCTCCACGCACGACAGAAGACGACCCCGGCGGCAAGACGATGCGCTGGACTTCAACAACCCTACTTCGAGCCGGCGATGCGTGCGTAACGCCTCTCACGCTGGACGGGGACGAGCGGCCGAACGATCGCGGATTCGGCAGCGCCGTCTCCTTCCCGGACTCAAAACACGTCGCCAAGCACGCGGCTCGCAGGCAACATCGATCGACACGGAGGCCCACGACCACGTGAACAAAATATCTTTTTATTTCCATGCAGGACACCACTATAGGGACTCCACAAGTCCACGTCTCCACGTACGCACATGCATCAACAGTACAAGGTCGATCCACCAAGACATACGGCAGTATATCTCCATCAGGCCACGCACACCGACCATCGCCATGCGGCTAAGCGCCGCCTCTTCCGCCAATACAGCTTCGCGATCTGCACTGCATCAAGCCGGATATACACCAAGCCAAACGACAGTCAACCTGTACGACTACGCCAAACTACGACCTCTACGAGAAGGGCCGTCAACCACACGCAGGCCGGTGTGGATTTTCATCGACTTCTCCAACATCCAGCAGCAAGGCATCAACACCATCGTCGTCACGAGGGACGCCTCCAAGCGACATACGACATCACGCCTGTTGCTGCTACATCGCCGACACATCATCGCCAAGGTCTACATCAACGTGGTCTTCATCGACAAACCTCGTCAACACACCGCCGTCGCCGCTACAACCTCGTCCACAAGGATGGACACGCGCCCTTAGACAGTACTACTGCAAGGTGCCACATGACACCGACGACGGTATCGACCGCGTCCGACGGCTAAGACTGCATACAAAAACCCGGCATCACAATAGTGAAAGCCCCTACGATACAACCGCGTGCACGGTTCTGGCAAAACCGTTGTGTGCTCGGTGGGATCTCCCAGTCCTGGCAAAACTGGTGGACTCACTTATGACCGCGTCCTCTGACATCTGCAAGACGCCCCCGACGGTACCTCATAAGGTGCAAAACGTCGGCCCCGACGGTACCTCTCAAGGTGCGAAACGTCATGAAAAACCACAACTGCAGCCCCGTCATATACATCGCGCAATTTTTTGCGCCTCCGGCATTGCGGCTACAACGACAACGACGAGTACTACATCGACCACAACACCTCGACCACGGCAACATCTCGATCGACTACCTCGACATCGACATCAACGGCAACGTCTACAACAACACATCGGCAACAACTCCAGTCAACAGCGTCCGCGTCATCACTTGCATCCACGACACTCCCGCTGTGACTGCGGGAGGGAAGAGAGGAGAGACCATCAGAGACACAGTTGATGATGACGGAGGGGAGAAGACGACGAAAGCGCAAGACTTCAAATCCAGTCGCAATCGTTTGTTTCACTCCCGCTACGACTGAGGGGGAATGTTAGAATACACGTACATGTATGAGTTAGGATTAGACTAGGACTCCTATACCTACTTGTACTCCAAGTCTATCTCCCTCCTTGTACCTCTTTATATACCCCATAAGGGTCACCGTAATACAACAACACAAAATATTAGGGTTTCACAACTTTCTACAGGGTCAGCATCTAAGAAAAGGAGTGTGTCGTCTGCATATTGCAAACAGACAACACCTTCAGGAACAAAATCTAGGACATAAGCCTCTAATCAGTCCTGCTTCACTACCTTTTAACAGCATTTTAGCAAAAACATCTACTACAAAGTTAAAAAGGATGGGGGACAGAGGATCACCCTGCCTCAGCCCTTTCCCTGTAATAAAAAACTCACCCTCTACATCATTAACTTTAACACCAACTGAGACATTTTGGCAAAAAATAGATTTAGGTGTGATGATCGCTAGGTTCCCCATGCCTCTCACACCTACTAATTCGTCGTACCTATTTTGTCTTACCAACATCGTCATACCAAGCCTGATCTAGTTTGTGTACACTCTTGACAATATGTTCCTTTTATAAAGGTGGAATGAGTACCGCGTGTTGCGGCGACCGGCCAGCAGCACCAATGCTTGGGACGTCGTTCTTGTAGGAAAGTTTGAGGACATTGAAGTCGTCCACGCACGAGAGGTGATGGCGAGGCTCGCCAGTGCACGCCGGTTTAGCTGCTCTTAGTGCTCTAGGACGGTGTCGGCGAACCGGCGCACGAAGGCGGCAATGTCCGACACTGACAACGCTCCAAGGAAGTTGAGCAACTGCTGCGTGGCGCCGCGCGCCCCCGCGGCCAGAAGCGCCATCGACGCATGGACAAGAAAGGCGAGAACGCGACGTTACGTTCTGCGGCAGACGGAGTAGGCTGCCGGTACGAGGTGCTTGACGAGACGAGTGCCAAGACGTCTCCCCGTCGCGGGCTGCATCGGCCATACTGACAGCAGTGTGTAATGTACTGGATGCGAGTGTAATGTACTGTATACGGCCCCGCAAAGGGAACCGTCGATCTGTACTCAGTCGCATGTATTGTAGGCTCCCTTGCAACCCTGACCCTCATCGATCTTAATTGCGTTCGTCCCGTAGCATAATTCAGTGAGAATTTCCTTGGACAGATAGTACAAAGTTAGAATGACAATCATTGGAATAGTTTTCCAATTTTAGAAAGTAAAGTAAGTTTTTGAAAGATTACCCATGTCTTTTTTTATGCATAGAAATCCAGGATAGAAAAGATATATTGGTAGTAATCATGGATATTTCTTGGTACAGCATTAATTAGTTCCTCATTTGGATGAAGCGTTAATTAAGTCTACATTAATTTGGAGTACCTATCCAGAGGTAATCTTAGCCATGGTGTACTCATTGTCCAGAGTATTAACCCGTGGGTGGGATTTAATTGTATTCCTACTTATATTTACTTACATAAAGCACAGCGTCCAGTAGGCTCTGTCCCTCATTGTGTTGCACACCATCACCTGAGGGCGATGGGCTCGTCATCTCCGAATCATGTCGTGCTCCTCACCGTCCTCATCTGCCTCCTCCCTCACTGCGGCTCGGCGAAGCACGCCGGCTATGACGTCGTGTCCGTCACCGGGTCGGGGAAGCAGATGTCGGCCCGGCTGAAGCTTGTAGGCGGGAGGGCGGAGTTGGGGCCTGATGTCAAGAGGCTCAGCCTAACTGCAAGGTAAGTGTGTTCTATGGTGTTCATCCTCGATAACTTGGTTCTTGCTCACTGTTTTGGTTTTGTCATGACGGCGGCAGCCTGGAGACCGACAGCCGGCTCCACGTGCGCATCACCGACGCCGACCATCGGCGATGGGAGGTTCCCCGGGACATCATCCCCCGGCCGGCGCCGCAGGATGTGTTGCTCGACCCGACGTCAAGCAAACGACATGCCGCCTTGCCGAGCAGCCGCACCCTCTCCAGCCGGTCTTCCGACCTCACCTTCACCATCCACACCGCCCCGTTCCGCTTCACCGTCTCCCGTCGCTCCACCGGCGACGTCCTCTTCGACACTTCCGCCGCCCTCGTCTTCAAGGACCGGTAACTGATAATATACAAGCGTTACTAATGCCACTCGATGGATCAGCGAGGTGATAAATCGCCATTGATGAAATGCAGGTACCTGGAGGTAACGTCGGCGCTGCCGGCCGGGCGGGCATCCCTGTACGGGCTGGGCGAGCAGACGAAACGGACGTTCCGGCTCCGGCACAACGACACGTTCACGCTGTGGAACGAGGACCTTGGGAGGTCGGACCAGCTGGACCTCAACCTCTACGGCTCGCACCCGTTCTACATGGACGTGCGCTCCCCGGGCGGCGCCGCGCACGGCGTGCTCCTCCTCAACAGCAACGGGATGGACATACTCTACGCCGGGTCCCACATCACCTACAAGGTCATCGGCGGCGTGCTCGACTTCTACTTCTTCGCCGGCCCCTCCCCGCTCGCCGTCGTCGACCAGTACACCCAGCTCATCGGCCGCCCTGCCCCCATGCCATACTGGTCATTCGGTACGCCCAGCACATCACCTGCTTACGCTGTTTACTCTTGGCCCTCTGCTCTGCTTACTCTGTTTCCTGCCTTGCAGGGTTCCACCAGTGCAGGTATGGTTACAAGAACGTGGCTGACCTGGAGGGCGTGGTCGCCGGCTACGCCAAGGCCAGGATCCCACTAGAGGCGATGTGGACGGACATCGACTACATGGACGTCTACCAGGACTTCACGCTGGATCCGGTGAACTACCCGGCCAACCGGCTTCGGCCGTTCGTCGACCGGCTTCACAGCAACGGCCAGAAGTACGTGGTCATCCTGGACCCGGAGATCAAGAGAAACACCACGCCTCACGACGACATCTTCCTCAAGTGGAACGGCACCAACCTGGTCGGCGAGGTGTGGCCCGGCGAGGTGTACTTCCCGGACTTCTTGAACCCGCGCGGCGCCGAGTACTGGGAACGGAAGATCTCCGAGTTCCGCCGGACCATCCCCGTCGACGGGCTCTGGTGCGACATGAACGAGCCGGCCAACTTCAGGGACTGGGTGCCGCTCAACGCGCTGGACGACCCTCCCTACGCCATCAACAACTCCGGCTCTCACCGTCACATCAACCACAAGACGGTGCCGGTCTCCGCGACGCACTACAACGGTGTGACCGAGTACGACGCGCACAACCTCTTCGGCTTCCTCGAGGCGCGGGCCACGCACGCCGGGCTGCTCAAGGACACGGCGCGCCGCCCCTTCGTGCTCAGCCGCTCCACCTTCGTCGGCTCCGGCCGCTACGCCGCGCACTGGACCGGCGACAACGACGGGCGGTGGGACGAGCTCCGGCACTCCATCAACACCGTCCTCAGCTTTGGGCTCTTCGGCATCCCCATGGTCGGCTCTGACGTCTGCGGCTTCACCGGCAACGCTAGTCAGGAGCTCTGCAGCCGCTGGATTCAGCTTGGCGCGTTCTACCCGTTCATGAGGGCCCACTCGGAGAAGAAGACCATGCGGCGAGAGCTGTACCTGTGGGAGTCGACGGCGCGGTCGGCGAGGAAGGCGCTCGCGACGCGGTACCAGCTGCTTCCCTACATCTACACGCTCATGTACGAGGCGCACACGATGGGGGCGCCCATCGTGCGCCCGCTCTTCTTCTCCTACCCGCACGACGCCAATACCTACGGCGTTGACACGCAGATGCTGCTCGGCCGCGGCGTGCTCGTCTCTCCCGTGCTGGAGCCGGGCGCGACCACAGTCGACGCCTACTTCCCCGCTGGCCGGTGGTTTGGCCTCTACGACTACTCCCTCGCCGTCGCCACACGGACCGGCAAGCGCGTGACGCTCCCGGCGCCAAAGGACGTGGCGAACGTGCACCTCGCCGGCGGCAGCATCCTGCCGCTGCAGCAGTCGGCGTTGACCACGTCGCGCGGACGCCAGAGCGAGTTCCGCCTCCTTGTGGCGCTCGCAGAGAATGGCACGGCTAGCGGGGACCTATTCTTGGACGACGGCGAGTCGCCGGAGATGGGCGGGGCCAAAAGCAAGTGGAGCTATGTGAGATTCAGCTGCGACGCGGAGAGCAGGGGCATTACGATGAGGTCGCATGTTGTGCAAAACTCATACGCGCCGAGACGGCCGCTGGTCATCGGCAAGGTGGTCTTCATGGGGCTCCACTCGCCGGCGCCGCCAAAGGGGTTCACCGTCTATGTAAACGGCGTTGAGCTGAAGGCAGCCGGCACCAGGTTCCGGAGGACTGGAGTGCTGAACGTCAGTGGCCTGTCGCTGCTCGTCGGAGAGAAGTTCGAGATCAAGGTCATCGTGTCCCATTAACATCGAACGAGATCATCTCTGCATATTATCTGAATATAAAAATTGAAGTTGGTATAGTCTGCCGGTTCTAACGTTGTCCTTGGCTGTCCACTAGCAGTCCAGTACCGTCCACGATTGCAGTTTTCTCACAACTATCTCAGTATCCCGGGCGTCACACTCACTCTTCGTTTCTATCTATAATACTACTCACTCCATTTTAAAGCGTCTATTTTTGTTCCTTGTCGCTCGTCTTTCCTCGTGGGCACAGGAAGCACACCAGCAGCGTGTGTTGCGTGATTCCACTGTGTTTTTTGCACTTGACTGGGTGGATAGTTGACCGGAAGACTCAAACGAAGTGAAGTTTGATCAAATTACAGAAAACTATTAACTTTTTTTCTTTAGAAATGGAGTATAGACTCAGCCTCTGCATCATGATGATGAACACAGCTTTTTATATAGCAAAAATACAAGAGTATCAAAGTGACAGTAGCATAGTTTTACGAACTCAAGGATCGAGCAGAGTGGCCACATGGATCAACCAACAAAAGTTGTGCATAAATCTAAGACTACATTTATTGGACTCTTCTAGTGTGCTGCCATCCATCCTTGCACAAGATAGCCCGCACGAACGCCATCAAACGGATACCACCGGTATCCACAAAACCTCTTTGATCCAGTGGTAGGAGTAAGCACCACATGAGGATCCAATATGTGGCGCGATGAAGGACCTGCAAAATATGAGCATCTCTAACTTTATTAAACACAACATGTTTCTACAATTCCAAATAGCCCAAACGAAAGCAAAAATACCTATGCGAATATGTGCTTTAGTATTTACACGATGAAGCCAGTTGATGCGGGCCTACCCTCCGGATACCCCAGTATGAAGATACCTGGTGCACGTACAGGGCAAGGACTCGAGTAAAGGCCCACCAAGGGATCAAGACCGACGTCTATCTCGAGAGCCCACGAAGGAAGAAGTGCTCTCCAAGTCAAGCGTAGCATAGGTCGGTTTAGACTTTCCATACATGTAATCCTAGTCGGTTATGATCTCCCGAGACCCAGCCTCCTATATAAAGGCTGGGAGGGTCGCCGATCAAGGACACGCAATAGCTTAGCCATCAAACCCTAGCGAGATTGACATCTCGCCGGAAACCTTGTAACTCCATTGTTCGCATCCATCAATAAACAGACAAGCATGACGTAGGGGTGTTACCTTCACACGAGGGCCCTGAACCTGGGTAAACCTTGCTTGTCAGCCGTAGGAACTACTAGCTCCACCAAATCTCTCTCCTGAAACAACCCTAGGTGCCTAACCATGGGATTTGTCGAGTCTGACCCTCGACAATTGGCGCCGTCTGTGGGAATGAGTGGTGCTGGATCCACGGTTTCTCCGGCTTTATCTGCATCTGCAACCGGCAGCCCGCCAGTGACCATCACGGGAGCGATCCGTTTCGGCTCCTTCGACTTCAACCCGAACTCACCGGTTCTGCAACCGGTGGACTCGAAACCGCAATCAGGTGACAACATGAATCTCAGTTCTTCAGATCTCAATGCTAACCAATCTGGGATGTTTTGCTCGTCGGGATCGCCCCGATCTATGATACCCGCATCTCCATCAACCGGATCTGCTCCAATGGCGACATCGTCACCCGCAAGATCATCGTCTGCACTTTCGTCAACACCCGCGTCTCCAACAACTGAGCGCCTCACGCTCGCCTTCCTCGTGGGTGATGAATTTATGTTGGCAAAAACTCCAGGCGCAATGTCCACGTGCCTCGACTCCTCAGACGAGGCCGAGATGGACGTCGAGTCCGCCCGCACCGACAACAACGGTGATCACTCCATGACCGATCGTTACTTCATCGGCGACAATGATGGCGGCGAAAAAAGCAAAATTTCGAGCGACAATCCGCTCCAGGTCTGCATGGTGCTCCTGTCAAGCAATGATGGCAGAGCACCTGAAACTTCGGCGAGTGGCGAAACTCGTCCCGACATGAGAAACTATTCGATGACGGTCACCATGCCAGACGGCAGCACGATCGACATCACAAAGGAGCAAGCGATCAAGGCAATCAAAGCTATCCACGACTGTACAATGATGCCAGATAACTCAACACCCGAAGAACTCGCGGCGCACAAGTACATCTTCTGGCATGAGACACTGAGGCTGAAAAGCCTGAGAGCATCTCTCGACGAACGCAAGAAGGCGGCTAGCGCGTCGAGTGCACAGCGAGCTGCATTGTCAAACGCCCATTCAACAGGGAGAACAGAGCACCACTCGCGGTCTAGGCTGACACGCTTGACAGAAGCTGACAGAGCAGCACTGACCAAGAACCTGGACGTATCGTTCATGACCCATGATGAAAACGGGATACCCATCCCCAAAACAGCTCAGGGAGCTCTCACATCGGTAGTCGCGTACTTAAAGGCAACACAACCGCCGGAGGGCGACCCTAACGCGGCACTACACCGACAACAAATCAGATCGCTCAACCTGGCGGGTGGAGCCCTTCTCGCAGTCGACGATCGCCGTGAATGAAGAAGATCCCGCAAGCGCTTGGTGTTGGGGGGATAATAACCCGGTATACTTATGACCAAGGAATAATCAGTCGGACGGCCCAAGGTCTGGTCCGAGTGAAGTGTACAAGATATGGGCCGGGTTATAGTTGGGCTAATAGGCCTAACATGACTCGTCCCTGGAAGGAAGGACCTAGAAGAACTGGAGTCCGAGTGAAGGAAAAACCGGGTGACTTGAAGGCTACGGAAGGTCCAGAAGAATCTAGAATAGGACTCCGTGCTCGTGTGTAACCCGGTATTCATTGTAAGTTCGGGAGACCCGGCGTATATATAAACGGGCTCCCAGAACATAGATAAGAGAGTTCTAAGCCTGAAGTCACAAGTTGTAACCCTAGTTCGATATCACCGCTATCAAGCGAAACCCTTGTAACTTGACTCGTAACCCGGTTCTGTTGTCGTAGCCGAGTTATCGAGACCTCGAGATCAATAACATCGAAGCAGGAAGTAGGTCTTTTTCTCCAATGGAGAGGCTGAACCTGGGTAAACCCTTTTTCCCCAACGAGCGTGACAATCTCCTGAAGGACCAAGGCGCCTTGCCCCAACATATAAGTTACCCTATGGTAACATCTGCCGTGTTAACCCCACGACAGTTGGCGCCCACCGTGGGGCCTGCGACCAAAGCTGTCCTCATCAAGGGAGAAGCTCTGCGAGGGATGGAGAACCTCGCGATCGGCGAAGTTAGGATGGATCAGCGCGGAAATCGCATCGTCGACGATTCCGGCTGGAAGGAAGAAGCAGATCTGCTGAATCGATTTTACCGCTGTTTGACGAGAGATTTGGGTATGTGGCTGATGAGGAAGATTATGAGTCGGAGCCAAGGCCATGAAGCATGCGATGGTGTATACTCTGAGGAATCACAATGATGGAACAGAAACTTCAGTAAGCGAGGACGATGCCACGCGAGCGGCCAGAGAAAACAGAGAAAGAATTCAACGTCTCACAACGTTTCAACCGGGTGAAGGCTCGGGACAGCCGGTTGTGATGGAAATCCCACCAGTTTTTAGGCCCTTGGACTTTGACGCAGCAATAGTTACAACCCCAGTCACACCAGATAACGCAGCAACCCGGGCGCAGCAATTGGATACGTTACGAATCTCGCTGGAGAATCAACAGAAGGCTTTATTGGCGGAGCAGCAGCGCATGTACGATGAGCAACAAGAGATAGAACGGGATCGAGCCCGTGTGGAGCAAGAAAGGATAACAGTGCAGAATCGCCATGAAGATCTTACAGCAGTACATCGGAGGAGGCACGAAACCCGGGTGATGCCAGGCATGACTTAGATCCAACAGATTGAACTTTGCATCACCAAACGGAGCTCCCAATGTCACTCGGCCTGAGCCAGAGCCGGTTGGAATTGGGCATGGAATCATGGTTAGAGCAAATCAGGGAGGAAACGGGGTGCCACCCAACACTCGGGCCGGAGCTCAGCAAAATCAGAACACAGCGGCTGCGGGTGATATGCCACCACCAGCAGATCGGTTCCACACGCCCAGGGGTCACTACTCAAATCCGGCTGATAACGTGTACGCAGCAACATTAGCATTATGCCGCATGCCGATTGATCAATCACCACAGGGAGACGAAGCACGCAGGGCAATTGAGATGTTGAAAACTGCGATCACGCAGCAGGGAAACATGCCGGATAAGAGTGGAGCGTTACATTCAACACCATACAATAGCCGAGCTAACCGGAGTCATCACGGAGAAACACCGAGGCCAGCCGGATCAGGCGTCAGGAACGGACAGCAGAATCAAGGTCACCCGGCGCCGCAGCCTCAGCGTTCGGGACATCAGCAGAGACCAGCCCAGAATCAACCGGTGCCGAGGCCGCATCAGCCGGCCCCGGCCCAGTCTGTGGCCCAAGCAATTGTCAACAGTTCAAGAGCACGGCGTGCGGCGAGCGCAAACCCGGCTTTAGGTGTCGCCGGAGGACAACCTGAAGCAGGAGTGATGGGCCACGCACCAAATACCGGGTCAGGTTTGCCGTTAGTTTCTTCATTACTTAACCCGGTTGGAACTAAATGTCTTTCAGATGCTATTAAGAGCGAACCTTTTCCCGAGAAGTTTAAAGAGCCAAGCAAGGTGACAAATTATGACCCCAGCATGGATCCAGAAACATGGCTCAGCAGTTACGAGATGGCGATGAGTATTCGCAATGCCACCGCCAACTTGTGCGCGAGATACATGTACCTGATGATGAGTGAAGGAGCAGCAAAGTTATGGTTCAATGGATTACCTGAGAAATCTATCAATTCTTGGGATGAGTTGAAGGCATTATTTGTCAAAAATTTCAAGGGCACGTGTGAGAAGTTGTTCACTATAGAAGATTTGGAGCGATGTTTCCAGAAGAAAGGCGAGTCAGCGCGTCACTGGATGCGCCGGGTCACAGCCATCATTCACTCATCAAAGGGAATTACACCAGCTGCGGCCGTGTCGTCGATGGAGAAAACCTGCAGATATGACCCGGTAATCAGAAGATGGGTCGACTGAGGGCCACTGGCGAAGCAGAAACCATCACCATGGGACAGCTGATGGAAGCGGCTCATAAGCACGCATCCACAGACAAGACCCGGGATGATGATGAAGATAAGGGAAAAGGAAACGTCAACAACGGAGGAAAAACCAACAACAACAACGGGAACAATAATCACAATGGTAACAATGGGAATAACTCCAAAAGGCAGCATGATGGTGGTTCAGACTTGGTGGCAAACACAAACACCGGGTATAACAAGTTTCAGCGGCGAGATGACAATTATCGAGGCAATAACAACAATGGCAATTACAGGGGAAATTTCCGAGGACCGGCTAACCCCCAGGAAGCATTCAACATGCCGTGTCCACGTCATAGTAGGAACGGTAAACCGGCAAATCACTCTTTGGCCCAGTGTGTTGATCTTCAGAGATGGAAGAACGAGGAGTTTGCCAGGATGAATATGGGAGGAAACGGTCCGAGGCCGGGTAATGGAAATAACCCGGCCCACGGACCACAAGCTGGAGGAAATAATGGAGGACCACCCGGCCCGGATAATGGACCAGCCGGGTTAGGTTTCCAGCAAAACCCCAAAGAGTTAAATCGAGGACAGTATCATATTACAGTTTCCAGTACTTGTCGGAGAGATCAGAAATTAAAGAAGAGAGCTGTCAACGCCGTTCTTCCCGCGTTCCGAGATATTTGAAGTGGTCCGAGTATCCGATCACTTGGTCTAGAGAGGATCACCCGGACCGAGTGGATGCACCTGGAGCGTTGGCTTTAGTTGTTGCACCTCAGGTTTCGGGTTATATTTTACACAAGGTTCTTATGGATGGAGGTAGTAGCATCAACATTCTGTATTGGGATACATTCATCCGGATGGGTTTCACAGCCAAGCAGCTTCACCCTTCTGGTACTATCTTTCATGGTATTGTCCTGGAAAGTCAGCAAGACCAGAGGGAACAATAACATTGGAGGTCGCGTTTGGAGAATCAAAGGATAATTTTAGGTCTGAGATGATTTGTTTTGAGGTGGTCAAATTGAAGAGCCCCTATCATGCTCTCTTTGGCCGTAACGTTTTTGCTAGATTCATGGCGAGGCCGTGTTATGTGTACTTAAAGATGAAGATGCCAGGTCCAAAAGGTATTATCACAGTCAATGGCAGTCGTGAGTTGGCGTTACAATGTGAGCAAGGTGATGCTGTTATGGCAGAACAAGCCTGTGCGGAAGAGGAGTTGAATTACTACAAAGCTACCACAAATCCGGATGATGGGACAATTTTGAAGAAACCAATGACCGAAGAGAGGGCGAAATTCAAAGCGGCTCAGGATACCAAGATGATTGACTTCGTGCCGGGTGATTCGTCCAAGCAGTTCTCTATCGGGTCAAATCTGACTGACAAATAGGAAAGCGCGCTCATCGAATTCATCCGTGAGAATCGGGATGTCTTTGCATGGAAACCTAGTGACATGCCAGGCATACCGACTGAATTCGCTGAGCACCGCTTACATGTTGATCCTAAAGCAAGACCGATTAAACAGGGATTGCGCAGATTGAATGAGGAAAGAAGAAGGATTGTAGGAGAAGAGATAGCTCGTTTACTCGCCGCAGGATTCATTATGGAGGTGTTACATCCAAAGTGGTTGGCTAACCCGGTTTTAGTGTTGAAAAAGAACAATGAGTGGAGGATGTGTATTGATTTCACAAGTTTGAACAAGCATTGTCCGAAGGATCCGTTTGCGTTACCAAGGATTGATCAAATCATAGATGCTGTGGCAGGTAGTGATCTTTTGTGTTTCCTGGATGCATATTCAGGATACCATCAAATCAAGCTTGCAGAGGAAGATTGGGAGAAACATCATTTATCACCCCATTTGGAGCTTTTTGTTACAAGAACATGACATTTGGACTGAAGAATGCTGGAGCAACTTATCAGAGGTGCATCCAGAGTTGTTTTGAGAAGCAGATAGATCGGAACGTGCATGCGTATGTTGATGATGTGGTGATCAAGACAAAGAAAGCTGAGACATTTATCGATGATTTGAGAGAAACTTTTGCTAACTTAAGGAGGTTTCAGATGAAGCTTAACCCAAAAAAGTGTGTGTTTGGAGTTCCATCAGGAAAGTTACTCGGTTTATTGTGTCCGAGCGTGGGATTGAAGCAAACCCGGAAAAGATAGCAGCAATCAATAGGTTGGGAAAGCCGACTGAATTGAAGGAAGTCCAGAAGATCACGGGCTGCGTGGCTGCGTTGAGTAGGTTCATATCCCGACTGGGAGAGAAAGCAATTCCCTTATACCGACTCTTGAGGAAGTCAGATAAATTTGTTTGGGATGAGGAAGCTGATAAAGCCCTGGAGGCATTGAAGGAAACATTATCAAAGCACCAATCTTAGCTGCTCCAGCTCCAAAGGAGCCCATGTGTTGTACATAGCTGCGAATTCCCGAGCAGTTAGTGTAGTTATTGTGGTAGAGCGAAAGGAAGAAGGAAAGGAGCATCTGGTTCAAAGGCCGGTTTATTATGTCAGTGAGGTTTTGACTCCGGCTAAACAGAGGTATCCCCAGTGGCAGAAGTTAGTTTTTGGCGTTTTCATGGCCAGTCGGAAATTGAAGCATTATTTCAAGAACACCCCATTACAGTGGTAAGTGGAGCACCATTGGCAGACATTGTGTGCAATACTGAAGCTACTGGAAGAATTGCCAAGTGGGCGATTGAGATGGGTGATTATCACATCAAGTATGAGCCTCGCACAGCGATTAAGTCACAAGCCTTGATTGATTTTGTCAATGATTGGACCGAGTTAAGCACGGCACCACCCAAGGCGCCGAGTTATAAGTCATGGGTTATGCATTTTGATGGATCCAAGCAGTATGAGGGATCAGGAGCAGGAGTGGTTCTCACTTCACCCAAAGGGGATAAGATGAGTTATGTTCTTCAGATTCACTTCGATTGCACCAATAATATTGCTGAGTATGAAGCTTTGTTACATGGTTTGCGCATTGCCAAGGAGATGAACATCAAAAGGATTATGTGTTTCGGTGACTCGGATCTTGTAGCGCAGCAAGTTTCTGGGACTTGGGACAGGAAAGATGAGAAGATGGCGGCTTACAGAAGGGCTGTTGATGAAGCAGCTGGATTCTTTTCAGGGTTCCAGGTGGATCATATTGATAGAAGGAAAAACGAGGCAGCAGATGCTTTGTCAAGATTGGGATCACGTAGAGAGCCAGTTCCACCAAATGTGTTCCTGGACGAGTTATGGAAGCCATCAGTCCAACTTCCGGGTGAAGAGGAAGATGAAAGTCCAGATCAAGATTCCGAGTTAGTAGCAGCGTTGCATGAGATTCCTGAGTGGACTGAACCATATCTGGATTATATGATAAGGAAGATTTTGCCGAGTAATGAAGTTATGGCGCGACAAATTGTTAGAAGATCACTCGGCTATGCAGTAATTGATGGTGAGTTGTACAAGCGCAGTGTTTCTGGAGTTTATCAGCGATGTGTTTCATCAGTTGAAGGAAGGCAAATTTTGCAAGAGATACATGCTGGGGACTGTGGTCATCATGCTTCATCTAGGTCTCTGGTGGCCAAGGCATTTAGGCATGGATTCTTTTGGCTCACAGCTTTCAAGGATGCAGAACAGATTGTTAGGGCATGTGATGGATGTCAAAGATATGCAAGACAGGAGCATGTGCCAGCTCAAGAATTGAGGACAATACCAATCACTTGGCCGTTTGCAGTTTGGGGTCTTGATATGATGGGGCCCTTTCAGATGACATCGTGCAAGAAAACTCATCTCTTGGTGGCTGTTGATAAGTTCACTAAGTGGGTTGAAGTGGAGCCAGTTACAAGTTGTGATGCTCCAAAGTTGTCACGTTTCTGAAGAAAATTATCAGTCGGTTTGGTTATCCTCACAGTATCATCACAGATAATGGGACTAACATGTCACTCGGTGAAACAGAGATATTCTGCAAAGAGAAGGGAATCAGATTAGACCTTGCTTCGGTGGCACATCCACAGGCCAACGGGCAGGTAGAAAGGAGTAATCAGGAAATATTGAAAGGAATCAAACCAAGACTTCGAGTTCCGATTGAAAAGGCGTATGGAGCTTGGGTGAAAGAGTTACCCGCAGTGGTTTGGGGGATCAATACAACCCCGAATAGATCAACCAAACGTACACCGTTCTTTCTGGTATATGGAGCAGAAGCAGTGTTACCGAGTGATATAGTCCATGACTCGCCAAGGGTGGCGGCGTATGTTGAGTCAAGCAACGCAATTGCAAGAGAGATTCGATTGATGCCCTCGAGGAGGAGCGTGAGTTAGCATTGGAACGGTCCGCAGTTTATCAGCAGGATTTGCGGCGTTATCATAGTCGCCGAGTAAGATCAAGAACTTTCCAGGAAGGAGATTTAGTTTTACGGCTCAGACAGAATCAGTCGGGATGCACAAGCTAACTCCTCCATGGGAAGGGCCGTTCCTTATCAGTCGGAAATTGCACAATGGTTCATATTATCTGATAGATGTGAGAGAGAAAGGTGAAGAGAACAACACGGACCATGCTATCCTTCCTATGGAAGAGACGAAGCGGCCGTGGAACATTGCTCATCTTCGCCCATATTATACCTAGTGAACATGAACCTAGGCCAAGTTATGTAACACACGATGTAACCCCCAGCAGGTTTCAGACGCGCTCTTTTCCTTACCAGGGTACCTAAGGGGACTGGAAGGTTTTTAATGAGGCGGCTTGCTGGTGTATCTTTAATAAAGAAGATTTTGAGAAGAAATTTTTTCCACTGTTTTACTTTTTATGCATAGATTATGTTTACAAAGCTTTGCCCAAAGGAGTGCTTAGCAAAAGTCCTATAGCTGTTGCCCAAGAGAGCACGCATAGAGATGTTTTGAGGTCAATGGGGTAATGATGCATAGTTTAAGCCTTTACTTATAAACATTGATTCAGGGCTTGGGGACTTGTGAATTATAAGTTCATAAGTTTTAATCCTAAGACCCGGCTTTTAAGCCTTAATTTTGTTCTTGGTTAAACTTGCCTATCAGTTTGATGTTACTCACAATTTTATGACCAGATTGCTTACTTGTTAATTCAATCAACTATGATGCCCATGCTGGGACTTAGTTTGACCCTGTTTTAGCAAAGGAAAAAGTAGCAACTGAGAAAGTCATGTGAAAACCGACTGATAAGAAGCTAAAGATAAACCAAAAGGGTCATCTAAACCATAAAAAGTATAAGTTATTACAAAATATTGAGTATTTCATATAGTGCACAGACGCACCATCAAATAAAAGGCAAAGTATTTCAGAGCATATTACAATGCCCATTGGCCGAATAATTGTTTTGCAGGAAAAGGTGAAACAGGAGAGCTGGCTCAGATAGCCGGGTTATCGGTGGTGGTTCCCTTGGCAGCTTCAGCTTCGGCAGAAGCCGGGTTATCTTCAGGAGCTTTGGCCTGGGAATCAGTCGGTGCAGTCCCTTGATCTTCTGCAGTGTCCTTAGCAACATCAGCCGGCTTTTCCATGACTGGTGTAGTAGGGGCACGGCTGGGTGCAGGGACAACTGGAGTAGAGGTACTTGGCGCTGTAGCTTTCTTCATCTTTGCAATGGAATCTCTCAGCTTGGCCAATAGATCAAAGTGCTTGGGTTCAGGAGTGGGGATTGGAGTGTTGTTCTCATCCACTGCATCTTGGAAAACCGACAGATTGAGGCCCTCAGCTATTTTGCAAGCAATAGGCCGGGTTTGGGCAGAAATTTCCTTGAAATCTTTTCCTCCAAACTTGGTGCCATCAGCGTTGTACTGAGGAAATCCTTTGACAAAAGGAGCCGGGTTAAGGCGTGGGTTGTAAGCTTTGGCAAGAGCCAAGCTGCGCATTGCGCCAACCCGGCATGCTGATCGCGTCCAGAGATCTAACCACTCGGGGATCGTGGAAAGTTGATGCAGGGATTCATATATCACTTGGGGAGGAGCACAGTTGCTCTTAACACGCTTCATGATCTCAGCAGTGCCAAACTGGAATTGCCGGATGATGGTGTTCAAGCAGTTCAACTTCTCTGGATATGATCTCCTGATGGCAGCATTCTGTTCGCCTGAAAAGTATGATGTGGGTTAGTATGGAAAGCCGAGTAAAGAAGAAAAAGTGAAAAGAAGTGGTGCTTACCAATAAGTGGATTGAGGATATCCTTGATATGGTCTTTCAGGTGTCCAAATATTTCTGGACACTGATCATCTTGTCATAGCAGACCTTGTATTTATCTCCAGCCTCTTCCAATCCTTCTTCAGTTTGGTGTTCTCTGCAGTTAGAGACTCAATTGTTTCTCCAAGTCTGAAGCATGAACTTCAGTTTCTTTGCGCAGCTTGGTTCAACTTCAAGGAGTTGGTTGGTCTTGGCAAGTATTTGGTCATTTTGGGACACATATCTCTGAAAAAAGAATAGCAAGTTAGACACATGGGGACTGAATATATTTCAGTCGGCAATTGAAAGAAATAGTAAGTTGACAGTGAAATTATATGCAGGTAGAATATTTATACAAGTTCCGAGTGACCGAAAAGCAGATCACTCGGCACTTGGGGACTGGTATGTCTTTTAAAAGTTTTACAAGTTATTCAGTAATGCATTTTCAAAGTTCCAGATAAATTGTTAACATATTACCCGGAACTTGGGGGTTATGAGGATTTGAAATCAGAAAGTAAAACAAGTTCCATGTTATCGTAGACTGATAACTCGGAACTTGGGGACTGGGATATTCTGAAGTTTTCAAAATGATGGCAGAGAGATGTATACTTTCAAGTACCGAGTGACTGAGGACAGTTTACTCGATACTTGGGGACTGGGTTTGGTATATGAGATATGAAGAGGAAAGATATGTACCTGATGTTCTTGGACAAGAGAATCCACAAGTTTGCCCTCAGCAAGTTTGTATGTGTTGAACTTGTCAACAGATTTTCAAAGTTTTATGTGGCACAGTGGAGCCTTCGCCTTTATCAGTCGGCTTCGACCTTTCTTCAGGAGCAACAAACTTGGTTGCAGTTTTAACGGGAGAGATCTTCTCAGTGGAGCAAGCTCCTGTGATCACGACTTCTGGATCAGTCGGTTTCAGCAGGAGGAGGAGAAACGTTCCTTTGGTCAGTTGTCTGCCCTTATCAGTCGGCTCAGCATGTTTTTCAGGGGTATTTTCCAAGTTCTCCTCTTCAGCAATGGGAGGGCTTGGATCACCGCTAAGAGTAGCTTTTGCCCTGAAATTGCAAGTATGAAAGTAATATAAGAAAGAGTAAAAGAAAGCAAAGTGGTAAGTACAAGTAATAGAAGGATTATATGTATTACCCGGTGTTGACTTGAAAGTCACGGGGGAGGTCATTGCTGGAGCCTGAAGAAGCTGTAAGGGAGTATGACTTAGAAACTCGGATTTGACCAGCTAAAGGATAACTATCAGAGGGATGTTTTTGTGGTTCGAAGTTGGAAAAGGAAGTACCAGGACGGCGTGGAGAGGGAATGTTTGGGATTCCCGGGTTAAGAGGATCCTCACCAGGGGAGGTCCGAGTAGCTCTTCTCTTGAGAGAGGGTTCAGCAGAGTTCTGCGAGGATTTTTGAAGAAGAGTTTGGTTGAGTTTTAGCATAGCAGGATAAGAATATGGTTCTATGGACATGCGAGAATATGGCACCTTGGCACAGATGGTGCGAGCCTTCCTTTTTCCGGTAGCAGCAGATTCAGTAGCTTCAGAGCTATGGCCGGGTGAAGGGGTGGCTGCCTTTTCAGTCGGTTCTGGTATCACAAAGTGGACATCAGTGGATAAATTGTCTTGAGATTCGTTCTCAATCAAGCTTGTGAAGAAGTGGCCAAGGGAGTCGAGTTCACCTTCTTCTTCTTTTCCTTTTCTTCTTCCTCTTCTTCTTCACTTGAGGACTGAACCTCGTCATCATCATCTTCATCATCGTCTGCCTCAGGAGTGGCAGGGGGAGTTTCAACTTGCCACCAGTCATCAGATTCCTAGTGAAAAAGTAGAAGCAAAGTAATCAGTATACAATTGAGAAAAGAATATGTTATCGAGATTTTTTCAGTCGGTACTTACTGGTGGTGCCGGGTTATTCTTGCTGAATGGCAGAAGGCCATTTTCTTTGATCGTCTCAACCTTTTCAGCAAGGAAGGCCTTGATAGCCTTGTTCAGAGCAGTGTTTGGGTAGGATTTTTCCGAGTAACGGAGGGAATCTGTCAGATGGCCCGAGTAATCGCAAAGAAGCTTCTTGCGAATACTGTTGGGCTGAATTCGCCAACCCATCCACGTTTTGATCAGATCAGTCCCACGGAGACCTGTGTAACAAGAACCGAGATCTTCTTGAGAAGGGCTGGATAGCTTCTCTCTCGGTGTCAGAGGCAAAGGATTTCATGTTGTTGTTAAGAATGAGGGGTTCGACTGAATAACCCGGTAAGGGTGTTCACCGGCTGGTATCTTGGTTTACAGTAAAAGTATGATTTTTGCCAATGTTTCACGTGGGTATGAAGTTCTAGAGAAGGCATGGCAGAACCTTTGCGGCGTTGAATGAAACACCGCCACAGACTAAGAGGGGGCCATTCTTGTGCTCACGCTGAGGTTTGCACAAGAACAGCTCCAGAAAAGAGCTAAGCTGGGAGGAGTGCATAAATATGATTCACAAAGAACTATGTAATTACTGATGTTCAAGATGGAATTGGGTCCGAGATCGAAGACCCGGAGGCCGTAGTGACGAAGAAGATCCCTAA
Source organism: Poa pratensis (assembly GCA_947311845.1). NCBI lineage: Eukaryota > Viridiplantae > Streptophyta > Magnoliopsida > Poales > Poaceae > Poa > Poa pratensis. Next base: position 43,130,035 of record CAMZMU010000049.1, on the reverse strand, counting down.
AGAAAGGATGACCCGGGGGACGAAAACCCCGGGTGACATGCTCAAGAAAGCAGATAACTTCACCTTCCTTGGGGGAAGGCCGAGTCTCCTCTTCAGTCCCTCTCCACCGATTTCCGACTGAAGAGGAAGAACGCCGGCCTCTGCCAGTTCTTCCAGCTTGGTCTGTGTGGCCATGGATTTGGCCCAGTTGGCCGTAATCCCAGATTTGCGCTTGGTGGTCTTTTTGATTTTCTTTGATGCAGATGCGGTGGCACCATCACCGGCTTTGGCCTTGGCCTTCAGCTTCCTCGGATCCTTGGGTGCCATGAGATCTGAAGATCTGGAAAATAACAAGAAAAGAAATGAAAAACAGTGAGCTCAAGAACAGCCCGAGGAAAAGCGATTCAAGATCTAGATGGAAACCAAATGAATGAAAACTTACCGGAGCTTGAGGAGATCTGGTGCGGGCTGATTTCTCGAGGTTACGGCAATGCGGGCTCTGTGCGGCGGCGCGGCAAGCTCGGAGGAACCCTAACCCTAGCTCGAGGAGAGAGAAAAAGGAGGTTGAAGATGAAGGGCGCGGTGAATGGGGAAAGTGAAACCCTTTTACCGTGGTCCACTATTTATAGCCCAGGGTGAAACCCTAGGAGCGTGAAAAACGAGAGATAAGGTTCTGGTTGACCATAGGTCAAAGATACGAGAGAATCTGTCAGAGAATGTCTCTTGGTCGTTGACTGGAGAGAGTTGAGTACGAGAGAAATGCCGGGTTATAAAGAGAACCGCCAAAAGGAGCTGGTCTGAAACATAACCCGGCCATTCAGTGTTAATGCTTTTTATTTTGTTTTCAGGAGTTTAACTCGGATAATCTCATCAGCAGCTACCCTCGAGTAATTGAATCAAGATCAAGAGTATCAAGTGAAGCAACTGATGAGCTTATGCAAGTCAAACTTGGGGACTACTGTTGGGGGATAATAACCCGGTATACTTATGACCAAGGAATAATCAGTCGGACGGCCAAGGTCTGGTCCGAGTGAAGTGTACAAGATATGGGCCGGGTTATAGTTGGGCTAATAGGCCTAACATGACTCGTCCCTGGAAGGAAGGACCTAGAAGAACTGGAGTCCGAGTGAAGGAAGAAACCGGGTGACTTGGAGGCTACGGAAGGTCCAGAGAATCTAGAGTAGGACTCCGTGCTCGTATGTAACCCGGTATCATTGTAAGTTAGGGAGACCCGGCGTCTATATAAACGGGCTCCCAGAACATAGATAGAGAGTTCTAAGCCTGAAGTCACAAGTTGTAACCCTAGTTCGATATCACCGCTATCAAGCGAAACCCTTGTAACTTGCTCGTAACCCGGCTCTGTTGTCGTAGCCGAGTTATCGAGACCTCGAGATCAATAACATAGAAGCAGGAAGTAGGTCTTTATCTCCAATGGAGAGGCTGACCTGGGTAAACCCTTTTTCCCCAACGAGCGTGACAATCTCCTGAAGGACCAAGGCGCCTTGCCCCAACATATAAGTTACCCTATGGTAACATCTGCCGTGTTAACCCCACGACACTTGGTGACCATCCACGAAGACCGAGACCGGTCAGGGCGCGATCGCACAGCACTCGACAGTAGATTCAAGCGTGACCTTCGCAACACACTATATCATGCCAGCAAAACAGAACAGGCGTTCCACGCGATCCCCAAGCAGCGACTCACACTCCGACGAGGAGTGGGAGCCCGTCGGGTCAGTTTGCTTCACCCGACGATCCGTGAGTCCAAGATGCCCAAAAGATTCAGGCTCTGTCGTAGTGGGATCGCGGCAGATGCCATAGGTATGGCTAAGATGGCCGAATGGTCGTTGGGGAATCCGGGAGGGTTTATGCACTCAGAAGTGCACACGCAAGAACACGCAAGAACACGAACAAGAACCAAGAAAGCAAGAACACAAAACACACCACACGATGTACCCTGCTTCGGGGCCCTCTTGCGGAGGTAACACCCCTACTGCAGCACTATCCTAGTCAGTGTATAGCTCAAAGTGACAAGTACAAGCTGCTCCTCGAGCTGTATGATGATACAATGGTGAGAACTTGAGGTGGAAGATGATACAAAGAGAGGAAAAGGCACTCCGAGCCTGAACCGAGGTCTCTCCGAGGTGTTCCGAGCTTCCTCTCTCTCTCTCTCTTGATCTTCGATGCTCAATCCTGTCTCTCCCTAGCAGGAGGGGGTGAAGCCCACTATATAGGCCAGCCGGGTTACCATTGTGCCCCTCGCAGAACACTGTTGCCATGCCTCTGCAACGGTCACCACCGTACCACCGTACCTCGGTCGGGGACAAGACGTGGCTTGCCCATCTCCTGTAGCCTAACGGCAGAGCTAGCATGTCCCCTCTGACCGAGACAGGACGTGGCCTGGCAGAGCTACCTCGTAGCCTTTACCCAGACCTCGCGTGGTCAGCGGTCGGAGACGTGCAGGCCCGCCGAACCCGGAGCACGCCTCTGCCATGCCCTTGACAGACGCTCCCGTGTCAGGCGCTCTAGTACCCGGCTGGAAGTGACAGGAGCATTGACTCCGGCCCGACCTACAGCCCATCACCTCGGTTAGCTCGGCGCGTCCGTGCCGTACCTTGGGTCTTGCGCTTAATATCTTTTACTAGCTCGGATCTTACTTCCTTCCCACAGCTTCTCCTGCACCCACAACACAAACCACCGCACTGAGGTAGTTAGGTCGGCAGAACATAGCTCGGACTGTGAACCTCGGCCCTGGCCAACTATACCTCGGACCCCTCTGGGCCAAAATAGGTCGGCCTGTATTCTCCAGGTCAAGATGAAGCTCGGACCTTCCCAGGCCCAAACAGGTCGGCCCTTTCCGTACCTCGGCACAACTTGGAACACCACCTTATGCCAAGCCTTGACCCTACCCGGGGATACTCCCCCGACATTAGTCCCCGAAGCTGGTGCGGTCCTACGACCTCGGAAGGAGGGCCGTAGCAGGTTCAAAACAAGCCTTACACCACCTCCTAAACCGACCTCCAACATAGTCATGCCGAGGTACCTCCCATACACCACCATCCAATCCGAGGTAGATATGCGAACTGAACTCTCCGAGCTATCTGACTCAGCACCAACTTGCCTCAAGATTTTCCGAGGTACGTGGCGAAGAATCTCTGCCCGGGCTTCGGAATCCGGACCTCTGCCAAGCAGATTCTGACCACACGCCGCCCTCGTCAGCCGGACCCACCGAACAGCGCACCTGCGCACTCAAGTACTTGACCGCCCACGACCCCTCGATTTTGTGCTGACCAGCGCAGGAAATCCGGGGTGGGCGGTTGCCACTCTGCGGCCCACGATGTGGCCGATCGTGCGGCCGCAGACCGCGTAACCGTGCGCCCACTCGCACACGATCCCGCGCCTCCCGATAACCGCGCGGTAGTGGCGCAGTTAATGCGGGCAGTTACCGCGCGGCTATAAGTAGGGCCCCACGGGTAACTTCGCCATCTTCTTCCTCCTTCACTCGCCCTCTCGCCTCCATCGCCACCAGTGCCGCCGCTTCCGGTTGCGAAGAAACACGTTCCCGCCGCCGCCGACGAGCAGCTCCTTCGTCGCCGCTGCGACCGCGTCACCGGCGCCGCCCTTCAGCACCTCGTTTTCACGGTATGTACTCCCTTTCCTGATACCCTAGGCATTGCCCTAGGTTTCTTCCTCTTTGCGCTGTGGTTCTTCATATGTTCTTGAATAAAACTCTATTTACCTCCTCCGGTAGATCTTACTTGCATACTTTTTTGGGTAGTAGCGAGTTTCATACCTCGGATAGATGCTCGCCTAGCATAGATATGCCTCTATGTATATTAGATAGCCGTCCAACTCCTCCTGAGTTAGCCAGATATAGCCTTAGATTCCAGATTCACTTTTCTTCTAAACTTCTGTGCATCTTCTGCAGATTGATTCTGCCGAGATGTCTCCTCCTGAGACTTCGGAACAAACCGAGGTTCCAGACCTCGAACTGGAGGTCGGAGAACGAGCCGGCTGGGAAGGTTCGGATGTAACTCCGGACGAAATCCAGTGGCTCAGGGCGACTCGGCGGATTCCCGCCGGGGTAGAGTCGCCTGCCAGAGGGCGAACTCGAGCCTCAAGTCAAGGAAGGGGAACGGGTGGTCTTCGTCGCGCACTTCCAGCGCGGCTTCGGACTGCCCGTTAGCGATTTCTTCCGGAGCTTCCTCGACAAATTCCGACTCCAGGTTCATCACCTCCCCGCCAACGCCATCACCACTCTCTCCTGCATCGTTTCCTTCTCTGAGGGATACCTCGGCCTCAAAGCCACGGTAGACCTCTTTTCTCGCTACTTCCAACTTAAGCGGCAAGTGATCCCGGATCCGAAAAACAAGGATCTGCCCAAGCTACTAACCGCCTGCGGAGCAGCCATCATAGCTCCTCGCCGAAACTCCATCTTCCCACGTATCGCTACTCCGGACACCGTTCGGTGGCTTTACGTGAAGAACTCCGGCGAAGAGGACTTCCTCAATCTGCCGGTGTTTAACCTCAGCCCTCCTACCGAACCGCTCAACTGGGACTACACTCCCCTCTCACCAGCGAAATCAAGTCCATCCATGGGTATGTTGCGAAATGGCAGGACCCGGAGGACCCTGCGAACGACGGGAAAGTCCTGACGGCTGACGATCTGGCCTGCACATTTGTGAAGCGCAGGGTCTCCCCTCTCCAGGCGAGGACTCACAAGATCTGCCACATGAGCGGTCTTTATGATCCAACCCGCCATACGCATGTTGCACTGGACAACGCCGCTGTAGCTCGGCGAGTCCGAGCTATCACCAAGTCCAAGATCTCTGACGCTTGGACATGGGGAAGGGAACCCCACTACAGGACCAAGCCACCAAAACAGGTACGCTGTTCCGACGTTTTCTTCGGTACTCCTTTACCACCGAGGTCTTGCTACCGACGTTCATCTTGACCATTTCTTCCTAACTCCTTTTCATATGTCTGCCATATAGCTGTTCTCCCGCCAGACCGCCGAGGATGGAGTCCATCCTGCGGACCACTTCGGCAAGGATCTTCCTGTCGAGGACCCACCATCCAACGAGGACCCTGACAACGAGGATTACATGCCCATTGCCTCGGCCCGCGTCACCACCGCGGGTAAGCCTCAAGCACAAGCTTCAGTTCAAGAGATTTCGGATGACGAGGAGGGATTTCTCGTCATGGAACCAATAAACGCGGTACCTATCTCCTGCCTTCCTCACCTTCCGAACTTTACTCCAGCAACCAGCCGGAAACGCGCTAGTGCCGCAACTTCGGCCGCCGAACCATCCGCCACTGGAGCCTCCGGACCCACCGCGGCTCCGGTCAAGAGACGTCGGCTGAAGAAGTCCGGAAATCCTCCTCATGCCCGAGGGGGCAAGAAGTTTCCTACTTCGGATGGGTAATGCTTTGCTTCTATAGCCAACAGTTTGTTGCTTAAACTTATCACCTCGGTACTAACACTTGACCATCTTCCTTCGTTGCAGTGACCCCATAGAAGTGGATCAGGAGGTATCCTCCATGACTGCACCCGTTGGTGCCTCTGAAGCCACGACCACCCCGACGAACTCTCGCCCCGTATCTCCTCCACCGAGGTCTGGCCCGGCCTTGGAGAAATCTGCCCCCACCCGAGGTCAGACTTCTCCGCGTCCTCAAACGGATGCGGGGACCAATCGCGCCAGACTCCGGCTACCGCCTTGCCGGAGCCTCGACTCTCCCCCCGCAGCCAGACTGCCCGCAACCAACAGCAGCAACAGCAGAAGCAACAGCCCAAGCCAGCAACCCCCAAAAACCAGTTCGCCAGACTACCTTGCCGTTGGAGAAAGGCAAGGAGAAAGAGAAAGAGACGGTGAAGTCTAAGGTCACCCCCAAACCAACATCTGGGTCTGGCACCCTGACTATCTCTTCTCCTTCAAGGATGCACCGAGGTCTCCTCCCCCGGTGACACGCCGAATCCTCCATTTGCCGCACCCGTTGATGAGACTGCTCCTCCGGCCGACGAATATGCTCGGAGGACATCTCTTATACTGGATAACCGGCCTGCTTCAAGCTCCGAGGCTGCTCAAGCCTTGGAGGCCTCGGTTAGGGGCATCGAGCAGGGCGGACCGTGGGGATATCCTCCTCTGCGCACTGACAGTGACCAGAGCCTCGGCTCCTTGGAACACTACAACGCAGACTGGAATTCTGCAGACGAGGTCTCCTCGGCCTCCCTAGCTGCTCCGGTAGGTGAGCACCCTGCGGGAAACAGCGCCTGCGGCCGAAGCGTCACGACCTACAAGTCGCTGCCCTGCGTGCTGCTCAAAACATCGACGTAAGTCCTATTCTCTTTACTTTCATGCAGTATCTCATCTAATATCCACCATTCCCAGTCCCCGAGATTCGAGGTAAACTATTGACGCTCCGCCGGAGTTAAAATTGTTTGGCTTGAATCTCAAACCATTTTACCTTACTTTATCATGCACCTCGGGTACGAGTCCCCGAGACTCCTGTCGAGGCATACCCCGGCAACATTTTTCCAATGATTTGACTCCGAGTCCCCGAGACTCTTGTCGAGGTATAGCCTTTCTAACCGAGCTATGTTTTTCTTCCTTGCAGAATACTATGAACGTCCGCACGGACATCTTCCATACCCTCCTGTTTGACCACAAGAAACTCCACGACGAGCACAAGGCCGTCCTTGCAGAAAAGAACTCTTTGGACGAAAAGCTCCAACTAGAGAAAGCCGAAGTAGCTCGTCTGGTAAAGGAACTGAAGCGCATCACCGAGCTGCGGACGTCGGAAACAGAGCAGCTGCAGGCGGAAAAGGCCAGTGTTGTTGAAACAGAGAAGAAACTTCGGGAGGATGCCGCCAAGGAACATGAGAATGCGCTCCAGTTAGCCGAGGCCCGCGCCACCTCGGCCACCGAGGCTTATGAAGCCCTTCAAGCTTCGGTTAACCAGCTCCTCCCGACGCTGGAACGTATCAACAAAGAAATGGACGGTAAGCTTCTTGCCCCCCTTATCCTTGCTTTGTCCTCAACAGTACTGGCTCTTTGCCGAACTGTTTCTTTCATTATTAACAGGCTATTCTTCTGCAGAGCACTTCACCTACACCCAAGTTTCGGCTCGCAATATCACTGATCAGCACAGGAAGAGGCGTAGCGAGACGAACCCCGCCTGGACCATTGAGGACCACATCGTGGCCATCAAAGCTCGGATCCATCCCTTGAAAACCATTGGGTCCGAACTCCTTGATGCAGGTGTGTCTGCTTTCCGAGCCTTGTGGCCTCTTGCCGATGCTCCCAATACTACGCCTGAGCTCGCCGCCAAGCTTCGTGAAGCCGAACAAAGACTTCGAGAGTGGCGCTCATCCTCGGCTCGCGCTGGAGCTGATGCCGCTCTCAAATTCATCATGACTTGGTGCGAGAAGCTCGACCTCGAAAAGATGGACACTCTTCGCCGAAATTCGCCCTGGTCCACGGACCCAATTCTCATCCAGCGGCGCGAAAAGATGGCTTCCTTCTTCGCTGGATATGCCAACACCAAGAACTTGAGCGAGGGAGACACCTACTCCGACGCCGAAGATGACGAGCCAGAAGAGGATGAATACGAAACAGAATCCGACGTCGAAGCCGAGCAAGGTGACGATGGTGACACCCGCGAAGCAGAAACCGAGGCTTCTCCACAAGCTGGTGCCGAGGTTACTGCCGACGTTGCCAGCACCTCCCAGGCTACCTCGGCTGCTGCCGACGTAATTCCTGATGCCTCGACCTGAACTCTGTTACTATCATGCTTGGCCAAAAAACTTCATTAAATCCCCGGTATGCCGGGACGCAGATGTAATCAAACTTAAGTAGTTCCTTTTGCTACCTCTGTTACTATCATGCTTATCCGAACCATGCTTTTCTAAGCTTTACGTCGAATCCTTTTGAATGATTGCTCGAGTTTACTTTCGTGTTTACTATGTTTGGCATTCTTTGCTCTTGACTACCTTTTAGGCAGATGCCAGTCGAGTCACAAGATTGTTGTTCATAGCATACAGTACTTGGTAAATTCCGAGGTATGTTTCAAAGTCATCCGACATAAACGAAAGGTAAAGACAGGGGTTAGTAAACGACACATGCCGAACTATAATTTTGGACCGAGTCCCCGAGTTCATTTTCATGTCTCCCACGTTTTTTCCTCTTTGCTCTTGACTACCTTTTAGGCAGATGCCAGTCGAGTCACAAGATTAGTTTCATAGCACACATTACTTGAAGTTTGAGACGAGGTTCAAAATAGTTCGGCATATGAACAAAACTGACAAACAGAGATAAAACATAAGCACAAGAGCGAGGCAGTCCCCGAGCTTTTACCTCGGAGTGCCGACATTTTTATTAAGGATTAACCGAGGTACATACATTGCGCCTTTCATGAGTAGAAAGGTCGGAGTAGAGCTACGTTCCATGGTCGCCTGACCTCTGACTCGGGGTCCAGCCCATCTTCCCTTGGTTCCTGCGCATCTATAAGATAGTAGGAATCATTGAGCAGAGCTCGGCTCACAACGAACGGTCCCTCCCATGGAGGTGACAACTTGTGCCGGCCTTTCTTGCGCTGCACCAACCTCAGCACCAAATCTCCCTCGTGAAACACACGAGGGTTGATACTCCGGCTATGATAACGTCGGAGACCTTGCTGGTAAATTGCTGACCGAGATGAGGCCAATTCTCTCGCTTCCTCAAGCAGATCTACTGCATCCTCCCGAGCCTCTTTTGCCTCGGCTTCAGTGTACATTGCCACTCTGGGCGCATCATACTCGATGTCAGTGGGTAGCATAGCTTCTGCCCCATAGACCATAAAAAATGGCGTATAGCCAGTCGATCGATTTGGCGTGGTCCTTAGACCCCACAGTACTGCTGGTATCTCATCTATCCAACACCCCGGCGTTTTCAGCAGTGGTTCAATGAGCCGAGCCTTGATGCCGGCCAACACTAGAGCATTTGATCTTTCCACCTGTCCATTAGACTCCGGGTGTGCCACCGAGGCTATGTCCAGCCGGATTCCCTTGTTCATGCAAAACCGAGCGAACTCTCCAACAGCAAAGTTAGTGCCGTTGTCCGAGATAATGCTATGGGGGTAGCCATATCGCAGAATAATCTCCTTCAAGAAAGTCACTGCTGAATGACCATCCAACTTCCGGATTGGTTTCACCTCGATCCACTTGGTGAATTTGTCCACCATCACCAATATGTGTGTCATGTTACCTCGGGCTGGTTTGAACTCTCCCACCATATCCAAACACCATACCGCAAACGGCCAAGTGATAGGAATTGTTTTGAGCGCCGAAGCCGGCATATGCGTTTGCTTGGCAAATCTTTGGCATCCTTCACATCTCCGGACTATGGCCTCTGCATCGCAAGAGCAGTGGGCCAATAGAACCCATGCCTAAACACCTTGGCCACCAGAGCTCTTGTGCTGCAATGATGACCACACTCTCCTTGGTGGATCTCCAAAAGCATCTCCTTGCCTTCAGCTGGCTCAACACACCGTTGCAACACCTCGGTTACGCTTCTTTTATAGAGCTCCTTGTTGATGATGGTGTACGCCTTGGCCCTCCTTTGAATCCTCCTAGCCTCGGTTGTGTCACTTGGCGTGCTTCCCTCCGTTATGAACTTCATAATTTGCTCCGCCCACTCCGGCACCGGGTGCAAAGGAAAAAGTTCCTCATCCACCTCCATTGGCTCGGCCACCATAATCTCCTCCATTATTTCCTCCACCATCCTGCGACCAGTCCCCGAGTCTGGATGAAGCAGTCCCCGAGCTCTGCCACGCAGTCCCCGGGTCCGACCAAACGCATCCGACGTCTACCTCCATTGGAACAGGTCCGGGCTCTTGCTCCGCCGGGATGAAAATAGATTCGGATTCAGGAGAAGGTTTGATTGAAGGAGTTCTCAAGTGATTCAGGGCTACCCTGGTGGTACTGCCTCTTTCGATGAACCGAGCTTTGACAACACGTCGGCAGCATCATTTTCTGCCCGAGGTATATGCCTGTACTCACACCCTTCAAAGAACCCGGATATCTTTTGCACATGGAACCGATATAACGCCATGTTGGCATCCAGAGCATCCCAAGTTCCAGAAGATTGTTGCACCACCAGGTCGGAATCGCCGAAGCACTCTACACGCCGGATACCGATCTCCTTTGCCACCTTGAGGCCATGGATTAAGGCCTCATACTCCGCCACATTGTTTGATGCTGAGAAATGAATCTGCAGCACGTACTTCAGCTGATCTTGCTTTGGCGAGGTGAGGACTATACCAGCCCCCAGCCCGATCTTTGTTTTGGACCCATCAAAATGCATTTTCCAATAATTATAGTCCGGCCTGGGTGGCTCATACTGCATCTCGGCCCAATCACAAAAGAAGTCCGGCAACGCCTGGGATTTAATTGCGTCTCTTCTCTCGTAATGTGGTGCATATGGAGACACCTCAATCGCCCATTTGGCAACTCGGCCAGTTGCATCTTTGCACCCGATGATCTCCGAGATTGGAGC